>VMDO01008077.1:0-36553 GCA_007922755.1 Pedetes capensis | reverse complement strand
CTTGTAAGATCCCCTGTGTCCCGCTTTCTTTCTTGTAAACCATGCAGGACACGGCAACAGCAACAATTGGCGCTTGATGGTGGGGCATAAAGGGATCCCCATTAGGAGCTGAGGACTCTGAGGGCTCCTTTTATGAGTACAAAGCCTGGCACCTATTGAAGTAAGTAATCACAGGGTTATGGGACTTGGTAAGTCTACTCCTTTTTCTACTATTATTCATTGCTTGCTTAAGCAGCAGGGGGTTAAAATGTCTCAGGACAAAATTGATAATTGCTTGCAAATTGCAGTTAAATATAATCCCTGGTTTCCAGAAGAGGGTACTTTTGATGTGGAATTATGGCAGAAGGTTAAGAATAATATAGAAAGTTCATATCGACAGGGAGATTCGATTCCTGCAGATTTTTGGGCTTTTTGGGCTATTATTAAAGTGATATTGACTCCGTTTCAAGACAAGAAACTGCTTAATATTGATCAAAGAGAAATGAGTGATGCTCTTGATGATTTTGACCTTCCTGAGGAATAAAAACATAAAGTTCAGGAGTTAAGTTCTCAAATATTGGAAGAAAGGAATAAAAGATCTGTGCTTCCTTCTGCTTCAATGCTTACTTATTCTGACTCCTCTGCTTTGAATATTAAAGCCTCTATGAGAGCTGAGAGAATGAGATCAAAGAAAGTGAAAGTAAAGAATTGCAAATTTGCCATTATGCCATTATGGCGCAAATCTGCCATTAACTCTTTCTTTGCCATGAAATCCATCCTCTAAAATGCATAAATTATTGTCTAAAATGAGATTACATAAACTTACTGATTAGGATGATGATCTCCTTCCCTAATTATCATTTCCTGTAATTTGGCAGATTGGAGCTATGAATCGATATGAGGGAATGACCTTAGATGATATAGCCCCTTACACAGGAAAAATTGCAAGCTGCAGAGAGCCTTGTAAGACAACAACTTGACCAAGGGCATATTGAATTATCAACTTCTCCTTATAATTCCCCTATTTTTGTTATTAAAAAGAAATGTGGAAAATGGAAATTGTTGATAGATCTAAGGCAAATAGATGAAATAACGGTCTCAATAGGAGCTTCACAACCTGGTCTCCCTCTACGCAGTATGATCCCAAAAGATTGTTTTTTATTAGTTATTGATTTACAGGATTGTTTTTTACTATCCCCCTTGCACCTCAAGATCGAAAAAAGTTTTCTTTTTCTTTGCCCTCAATAAACAATCAAGCTCCTCCCAAAAGGTATCAATGGAAAGTATTGCCTCAAGGAATGATGAACTCTCCTACCATATTTCAAGCTTTTGTGTCACATGCATTGCAACCAATTTGAAATCAATATCCTGAAGCTTATATAAGTTATTAGAAGATATAAATTGGACTCATCCTGTGTTAGGCATTGCTACTCATGAGTTAACTCATTTTTGTTTCAAACGTTACAAGGGGATTCAAGGCTTGATAGCCCTAAAGTAGTTACTCCTGAAGCACTCTAGGAATTAAGGTTAGTAGAAAAAAAATTAAAGAAAATTATTTGACTTATTATGATCTCCTTAAACCTCTAAAAGTTATACTTATTTCTACAGAATTAGTACCTACTGCTTTAATATTTCAGGATCAAAGTCCTTTAGAATGGGTATATATTAAACATCAAATAAATAAAACACGCCTATATGGATTTGCTTGGGATACTTCTTTTTAAAACTAGACAAAGGGTGTGTCATTTATGTGGCTTTGATCCCCAAGTTATAATTTTTCCTATTACTAAAGCTCAATTTGATAGAGCATTGCAATTTAATTTGGATCTACAGATTGGATTAGCAGATTATCATGGTTCTCTTCAATACCACACCCCACCCCCTGGAAAACTATGGGACTTTTTAAAGCGCACCCCCTGGATAATTAAGAATATTGTTGTTTGTGCTCCTTTGCCACAAGGAAGAACTATTTTTGTAAATGCTTCAAAAAATAAAAAAGCTGCTTATTGGACTAATTCAACATATAAGGTTATATATACTCCCTATACTTCTGTGCAGCAAAATGAATTAGCTGCTATTGTCTTAATGCTGCAACATTTCCCTGAACATAGTCTCTATTAACATAGTCTCTATTAACATAGTCTCTATTAACATAGCCTATTAACATAGTCTCTGACTCTGCTTACTCTGTTCATGTGTTACAATTTATAGAAACTAGTTTAATCTCTAATATGAAAGAACCTTTAAAAATTTTATTTAATCAACTTTAGACTTTAATACGACAAAGAAATAATCCTATATATGTCACACATATTCAAGCATATAGTAATCTTCCTGGTCCTTTAACTTTTGGTCATATTCAAGCTGATCTTCTAGTATCAGGGATGACAACTATGCAAGAACATGCATTATTACACACCAATGCTGAAGGACTGCATGTTCGGTTTAAAATTCCTTTGGCTCAGCCCAACAAATTATCCAGCAATGTTCTATCTATAGGCCTTTGCATTTAAAAGAAATTAAAAGTGGTGCTAATTCACGAGGCTTGCAGCCTAATCAACTATGGCAAATGGATGTTACTCATGTTTCCGAACTTGGTAGATTTGCTTATGTCCATGTATGTGTAGATACTTTTAGTTCTTTTTTCTGGGCTTCTGTTTTGTCAGGAGAATGAGTTGTTGATGTGATTTGACACCTAATACAATACTTTGCAATTATGGGAGTACCTCATACTATTACAACTGGCAATGCTCCTGCTCATGTGAGCCCTCGTTTTCAGGCTTTTCTCCCTAAATGGAATATAAAACATGTAACTGGTATACCATATACCATATAATCCCCAAGGACAGGCTATCATTGAATGATTGCATTATACTTTAAAACTTCAGATACAAAAATTTAAAAAGGGGGACCTTTATCCCTTGCTTGTACAAGAATTTTATCATGTGATGCAACCACAGATACTTTTGCACTTAGCATTGCATGTTTTAAATCATAAGAGTATATGACAGATCACATCTGCAGCTGAGCGACACATCAGGAAGAGGGTAAGGTACCTTTGACACATATTCCCATTTTTTACAAGGACATAATTCAGGGAAGGTAAGTTAGTCACGAAGGGACGAGAGTATGCTTGTATTGTTACAGAAGATGGCCAGATGACCTGGATCCCCCTCCGGCTCAATTGCCTTCCATTACTTGGGGTCAAGTAAAGGCCTTCTCTGGTAAGGCCACCACTGTGCTTCACATTGCTTGTCCATCTCTAACTCCTGAAAATTATTTTCTGGCTTTCTTGGCACTTCTTGCATGCGCCACAGAGGTAAGTGCCTTGCCTTTTCAATACTGGGCATATGTCCCAAATCCTCCTTTGTTCAAGTTGCTGGACTGGGTTGATGTTGTGCCTCCTGTTACCTTTAATGATACTTTGTCTCCAGCTCTGTGGAGTAAAGATCAGCCTCCATTCCCTGCCTCCCTGTCGAGGAAGGAATGAATTATTCTTTTCAATTAGGATTTGATACTTTACCAATTTGTTTCAGTAACAGTGAATCTTTATGTTTTAAAAGACAGGAACAGACAGGGCTGACATTCAGGCATCCAGTGATGGGGGAACGGACTTGCTTTTCACAGCTCATTGTCCCCTCTGTAGAAATGTCACTCAACTTCACTGAGATCCCTAATCCCCCTGAAATACCTTTGTGTGCTGTGTTTTCTTATCAAAAGTTAGGAAATTGTTCTGAGGATGTTTGTCAACCGTATTTCAATTTTATAGAGAATACAGAAAATGGTATGTGTGATTGGCAGCTTTGTCGCTCATCTACAGGCAAACAGTTTAGATTTATAGATTGGAGTGTTAGAGGTATGTTTGCTAGTAATTGTTCAAAAGATCAAGGAATAGAGTTTTGTAATCCTGCTTTTATAAACTACACTTGTAATAATTCCACTTTTCCTAAAAAAATGTAGAAACTCTCTATTGAGGCACTGGTAGGATGCTGAGTTCTCTACCCCACGACCTCAAATTAAGTTGTCCAATAACACTATGGGTCCTGTTCAAGAAAATTTGTGGAGAATTATGGCACTTACTGCACCATCACAGACATGGCATGGAAATAATTCAGGACTCAGTAAATCTGATTCCAAATATGAATTTTGGTTAATGAGTCAGCGCTACCTGTGTGGGTGTTTACCTAATCCTTATGTGTTTGCTATAGGAGATATTTCTTTTGATTGGGAACTCCTCACTCTATATTGTTATAGTTGTAAATTATACACTTGCATGAATCATACTCTGTTTAGCCCAGATTTTGATAGTCTATTGATTTTAAAGTCCTGAACCCATATTTGGCTGCCAGTTAATCTTCAATGGCCTTGGCAAGCATCACCTACTGAAGGATTTTTGATAATAATCCTGCAAAAAATGACTAAACAAGTTCGGCATTTTGTTGCAGCTTTAGTACTATTTTGGGACTGGTTGCTGTGGCTACATCTGCTGCTGTTGCTGGAGTGGCACTTGATAAATCGATTCAAACACAGCGTTTCATCGAAGAATGGCATAAGGGTGCTCATGACTTATGGACACATCAAATGCATGTTATTGAGGATTTACGAAATCAAATAGCTTTGATACAAGGAACTGTTCAATGGCTGGGGGAAAGGGTTATGCAAATACAAAAACATTTGTTATTAAAATGTGATTAAAATTCTACACAAATATGTGTTACCCCTCACAGGTATAATGAAACATTGTACAACTGGACACAAATTCAATATCATCTAAAGGATATAGTATCTCAGTTAGAAAAAGAGGTTTTTGACATATTTGTGCCTACTCTTAGTCCTGAAAGGAGAATTGAATCGTTGGCTGACTATATTGTAAAACAATTAGAGGGATTAGATCCAAAAGCAAAATGCAGAGCTTAACGCACAGTATTGGAAGTAGCTCTTATTCTTGTGCTTATTCTGTTTATAATATTTTATTTCCTTTTTAAAGAGAAACAAAGATGTATAGCTACTAAAAGATGAGCTATGGTAGTCATAGCTGATTTGCATCAATGGGTTAAAATTAAAAAAGGGGGAAATATGGAAGGCCAGTTGGGTCCTGCTGGTGAGGCTTCTCATGTGTAACTTGAAGTGCTTGACAAAGGCCCAGAAAGCTGCTGCCCAAGGGAATGAAAAGTTGTTCCCGAGGCTTCTTGCTCTCATGGCCAATAACTGCAGTGAACTCTGTGCTGACTTCCCTGTCTGTTTATTAAGCTTTAGGAGACACCTGTGCTATGTGTCCTTGGATGGCATGGGAACACTGAGAAGAAGGCTTTGTTTCTCTATTTCAAGTACTTTGATAAGCTGTGGACAGAAACTAAGTTCTCTTTAAACAAGTATCTTTTTTTTTTTAAACAAATATCTTAGAGTGCTTGGAAAGTTCTTTTTAGGTGAAAACAAAGTGTATAAAACTACAGCATGAAGTTAATAAACATCTTACTCTCTTGTAAGATCCCCTGTGTCCCGCTTTCTTTCTCATCAGCCCCTCAACTCCCGCCGTGCTGGACACAGCAACAGTAAAATTTTATGTCCACAGCAATATTAAGAAGAAAGTACAGAGGCTTCCCATATGCTCCCTGCCCCAATATGCACAGTCTCTTCTACTGATGAAATCTGGCATCAAAGTGGTACATTTATTACAACTGATGAACGTACATTGACACATTATTGTCACCCAAAGTTGATGGTTTATATTAAGGTTCACCATAATGTTGCACATCCTATGGGTTCTGATAAATATATCATGATATGTATATACCGTTATCATATCAAATAGAACAGTTTCACTGCCCTCAAAGCCCTCAGGACTTGACTTGCTCATTCTTCCCTTCCCCTAGTCTCTGGAAACCACTGACCTTTTGTACTGTGCCCATCATTTTCCCTTTCCCAGAATATCATATAGTTGGAATCATACAGTATGTAGTCTTTTCATATTGGTTTTTTTTTTCAATTAGTAACATACATTCAAAGTTTTTCAATGTCTTTTCATGGTTTGATGGCTCATTTTTCATCTGTTCACCTACAAAAGGACACCTTTGGTTGCTTCCAAGTTCTGGAAATTATGAATAATGCTTCTATGAACATCTATGTGCAGGTTTTTAGGTGGACACAAATTTTCAACTCATTTAGGTAAATGCTAAGAAGCATGATGGCTGGACTGTGTGGTAAGCGTAGGTTTAATTCTGTAGGGAAACCACCAAATTATCTTCCAGAGTCGCTACACCATTTTGCGTTCCTGTCAGCAATGAATGAGGATTCCTGTTGCTCCACATCATCACCAGCATTGGCATTGTCAGTGTTCTCCACTGTGGCCATCCTAATAGGCATATGCTAGTATTTCATTGTTTTATTTTGCATTTTCCTAATAACATGTGGCATTGAGCATCTTTTCATATGCTTATTGCCATCTATGTTTCTTCTTTGGGGTTGGGGTTTAACTCAGTTAGTAGAGTGCTGCTGTGCGTTCTCTGAGGCCCTGGGTTCAATCTCCAGCACTGCAAAAATGGGATAAGGACATGGCAGCCCACTCCTGAAACAATCTGGAAATAATCAGCCATTGAAAATCCTAAGAGGGTCATTGTGAATCGGACCCGACTCCACGGCACCTAACAACAACATGTATCTTCTTTGGTGAGGTGTTTGTTCAGATCTTTTGCTCATTTTTAAATTGAGTTGTTCATTTTCTTACTGTCAAGTGTCAGGAGTTATTTGTATTTTTTTTTAATTGTTGTTGTTGTTAGGTGCCGTCGAGTTGGTATCCGACTCATAGCGACCCTCTGTACAACAGGGGAAACACTATTGTCAGCGCTTCTCTGCTGTGCATAGGGTTTTCAATGGCAGATTGATTTTTGGGAGGGGGTTGCCAGGTCCTTCTCCCAAGCCTACAGCTTCTGGTGTTCCCAGGCGGTCTCCCATCCAGGTACTAACCAGGCCCGACCCTGCTTAGCTTCCGAGATCTGACGGGATTGGATACCACAGGGCTATGGCTGCAGTCCTTTATCAGACATGACTTTTGCAAATGTTTCTCATTCTCTTGATCATCAACTGATTTTTCACAAAGGTACCCTTGTGAAACAATTCAATAGGGGGAATAATAGTCTTTTCAATAAATGGCCGAGACAATGAAATCTCCACAGGAAATGAATGCAATTGGACCCCTACCCCCCACCATGTGCAAAAATTAACTCAATGTCTATCTAAGACCTGAATATAAGAGCTAAAATTATAAAACTCTTAGAAGAAAACATAGATTAATCCTTCATGACCTTGAGTTAGGCAATGCCTTCTTAAACATTATGCCAAAAATTTAAGCAACCAAAGAAAATATAAATAAATTGGACCTTATCAAAATAGAAAGCTTTTGTGCTTCAAAGGACAACACTGAGAAAATGATAAAGCTTAGCATGTATGAAGCCCTGAGTTAAATCTAGCACATCCACACCCCCCAAAAAGAAAGTGAAAAGATAATCCATAGAATAGAAAAAATAAATCTGCAAATAGTATGTCTGATAGAGGAATTATATCCATGATATATATAGACCTCTTACAACTAAGCGAGAAAAAGAGAAACAGTGTAGTTTAAAAATGGTCCAAGGATTTGAAAGAAATGTTTCTCCAAAGAAAATATGCAAGTATCCAATAAGTACATAAAAAGATTCTTGACACCATGGGTCATGAGGTAAATGCATATCACTCACAATGAGACACCACCTAGCACTCACTAGGATGGCTGTAGTAAAAAAGTCAGATAATAACTGTTGGAGGGAATATGTAGTAATGAGAACCCTAATAAACTGCTGATGGGAATGCAAGACAGTGCATCTGCTTTGGGAAACAGTTGGGCAGTTCCTTAAAATGCTAAATATTAAGTTTCTCTATGATCCAGTCATTTTGCTTGGAGGAATATATACCCAAGAGAAATATGTGTCCACAGGAAACTTATACACAAATTTTCATAGCAGCCAAATTCATAACAACCAAAGAGCAGTGCTATAGTTTGGATAAACATTCCCCAAAGGTTAATGTGTTAAAGCCTTTTTCCCCAGTCCATGGCACTATTGGGAGGTGATAGAACTTTAAAGAGGTGGAAGCTTAGGAAGAGGTCTTTGGGGGCATGCTCTTTAAAGGAGTAGTGGGACCCCAACTCCCTTTTCTTTCTTGCTTTTCCTTCTTGTCTGTGAGATAAATGGTTTCGTGCTTCTATGTTCTCCTACCATGATGTCCTGCCTTGCCACAGATCTGAAAGCAGCAGGGCCGATCAATTATGGACTAGAACCTCCAAACCTGTGAGTCAAAATAAACCTTTTCTCTTTATTTAATGAGTTATTTACTTTTTGTGGAACTAGGGGCTTTAACCCAGGGCCTCGTATTTATTTTTGCAAGCTTTCTACCACTGAACTACACTCCCAGCCCATTTTTTACTTTTTATTTTGAGGTAGGGTCTAAGTTGAGCTGGGATTTAACTCAGTTGATAGAGTGCTGCGCTGCAGTCTCTGAGGTCCCGAGTTTGATTCCCAGCACCACAAAAGTGGGAGAAGGACCTGGCAATCCACTCCCAAAGCAATCCCAAAACAGTCAGCCATTGAAAACCCTATGAGGGTCGCTATGAGTTGGATACCGACTCGACGGCACCTAACAACAACAACAACAAGGGTCTAAGTTACACAGGCTGCCTCTGGCCTCGAACTTGCAATCCTCCTGCCTCAGCTTCCCAAGGCTCTGGGATTCCAGGCATGTGCCATGGCTCCAGGATAAACCTGGAGCCATGGATTATCTCAAGTGTTTATAATAGTAACAGAAAGTGGATGTGGAAGCTTTCCCTAATGGAAGCAACCTAAAAGTCTGTCTACTGATTAATAGAAAAATAAAATGGGATGTTACAATGGGATACAATGGGCCATACAATGGGGTATTATTTGCCTACAAATAAAGTGGTGATATAACATAGATAAATTTCAAAAACATTGTTTTAAGTGAAACAGCCAATCACAAAAGACCACATATGAATGTTTCCTTAAAATGTTGAGAATAGGCACATCCATAGGGCAGAAAATCAGTGGTTTTCAGGAGACTGGGGATCAGGAAATGAGCAGCAACTGCTAATGGGTATAAGGTTTCTTTTGGAGGTGAACTATGAGTATGATGGTATGTGAATAAAAGTTATAAAAATAAAAGAAAAAAATGCCAAATTATTTCTAAGAGAGAACACAGGATCACCATCTTTCCTAGGGTAAAGGATGGGGTGTCAGGAGAGAGATGGAGCTTGGCACCAGAGGAATAGTTAAAGAGGTTGGGAGACCCCAGTCTCTCCCATGTTGGTCCTTCTCCATTGCCTGTCTCAGGCTGCACCCCACTTGTTACTGAGTCCACCTGCCACTTGAGACCCTGATGTCTCCATGTCCTTCAACCTCCTGCAGTTCCCCTTTCTGTTAATAGCCACATGAGATCACTCTAATTAGCATATCCATTGCAACAGCCCAGGCCCTTGCCCCTTGGGAGGACATGTTTTGGTGGGGAGGAGGAATAGAGGTGGAAAGAATCTTGCATTTCTCCAGGTCCATCCTTTATCATTTTTGTCACTTTCCTGCAACTTGTCTTTGTCCCCATCTTGGCCTCCTCCTTGGGGCCTGTTATTCTTTTCAGGGCAAAAATCAGCCCAAACTCCACCACTCATAGCTCCCCAGCATGTTGCCCTATTATCACCTTTCCAAACTTCTCCCTCATACTCCTTTCCATGTGTTGACTTCCAAACTCTTCCTTCTTTTTGTTCTCCAGCCCTGGCAATGGCAGCCACATCTGTCCTCACCTGCTTCGTACCTTGCAAAAGGTGCATCCTCCCCCAACTTCCTGATGGTTTCTCTCTGAAATACTGACCTTGGATCCCTGAAAACCCTAGATAGAGCCTCCCTGAGAAGAGTCTCACCTCTGGTCTTTGAAACACCTCTCTTGGCAAGTGTCAATCAATTGTCTTACCCTTCTATAACCCAGACCACAACCTTTGTAATCTGCTAGAACAAGAGTAAGGGATTAATGTGTTGCCAAAGAGGTGGTCCCAGTAAGTCCATGGTGGTTGGAGGAAGAGTTGCTCAAACCCAGATTACTGCCAACTGCACTAAGAAATTACCCCATTCTTTAATTGACCTATCAGTGTATAAATGGTGTAAGAAATCAGTAATTTGGACCTGTATTTTTGTAAAACTGATAAAAGCAAACAAAAGGTTAGAATTCTTACCAAAAGCAACACTACTGGATTTTGGTCTGTATTCCTTGATTGTGAGAGGAGAATAAAAATTTTCCATGTCTTTTCTGTTCCATATTCAGATTGTCAGGACAAAAATATTTGGAAGAACTAGTTCTTTGAATTTTTACTCTTGTGAATTTGGTTCTGAGTATCCATTGTTTATTGATCCATAGCCTCCCAGGAATAGTCAGCAGTTTCTCCTTGTCTCTGTCTTTTGTGCAGTTTGTCATAAGGAGGAAAAGATAAAGATTCTCATTTTGTCTTGTTTTATATCTTGAAGGCTTGGCTTTGTGATCACAGTCTTTATGGTCTCTACTAGCTGGGGCATGCAGCTTGTCAGGCTGTCCCCAGGCAGCTAGCCTGCTAGAATCAGAAATACAATGTCTCTTTGTCCAAAGGTGCCAGATCTCAGAGGAGCATGTCTTATCTCAACTTTTCTTGCCTTGTGAACAAGGAAAATCTTTGCTTCCTTTTTCTTTTTCTTTTTCTTTTCTTTTTTTCTTTTTTTTTTTTGTACTGGGGTTGAACCCAGGGCCTTGCACTTGCATGCTTTGCAAGTGCTGTACCACTGAGCTGCACCCTGAGCCCATTTTTTTACTTTTTGAGATAGGATCTCGATAAATTATGCAAACTGCCTCTGGTCTCAAACTTGCGATCCTCCTGCCTCTGCCTCCTGAGTCACTGGGATTATAGGCATGTGCCACTGTGCCCAGCTGGACTGTACTTTTTTGTGTGTGTGGGGTTGCTGGGAGTTGAACCCAGGACCTTGCACTTGCATGCTCTGCAAGTGCTGGACCACTGAGCAGTATCCCCAGCTCTTTTTTTTTTTTTTTTTTTTTTTAACTTTTTTGAGACAGGGTCTCACTAAGTTACGCAGACTGCCTCTGGTCTCAAACTTGCAATCATCCTGCCTCCGCCTCCCAAGCCGCTGGGACTGTATTTTTTAAATTTAGAATTGTTAAGATGAAGAGAACTCCTTCAATGATTAAGGGACACAAGATGGAAATATAGGGCTATAGTTGTAGCTCAGTAGTAGAGTGCTTGCCTAGCATGCACAAGGCCCTGGGTGCTATTCCCAGCACCACAAAATAAGAAAACAAACAAAAACAAACCAAACCAGCCAAACAAAAAAACTTTGCACTTCACTACTTACAGATCTTGAAGGGGTACATGGCATGTCTGGAGGCCACATACCCAGAGGTCAGAGAGAGAGAGAAAGAGAGAGAGAGAGAGAGAGAGAGAGAGAGAGAGCGAGCGAGCGAGCGAGTGCTCAATGGCCAACCCCTTTATTGGATCGAGTGCATTATCCAAACAGGTTTCCAGCAGGGGGGTTTTAACTGGTTGATTTAAAGGAAACAGGTGTAAGTTCTTGGAGGTCATGGTGTGACTGAGAAGTTTTAATAGTTTGGATCAAAGGTCCTCTAGCCACCCATGTGTCAAAGGCTTACTCCCCAGGTTGGTGCTATTAAAGGAATGGAAATTAAACAGGTGGGGCCTAGTGGGAGTCTCCTGGTCTTTGTAGGGCATGGCCTTGAAGTGTAGAGTGGGGCTCCAGCCCCTTCCTCTTCCTTTCTCTTTTGCTTCCCTGCCATGAGGTGAATGGTTTGCCCATCACATGCTCCCAAACTGATGTGCTGTCTGCCCGGCACCACTAGAGGCTGAAAAGAAATAGATCTGCCCCATCACAGACTATTGTTGTTAGATGCCATAGAGTCAGTGTCTGACTCATAGTGACCTATGCACGGGAGACGAAACAATATTGTCAGGGCTTCTCTGCTATTCATAGGGTTTTCAATAGCTGATTGTTTTTTGGGAGTGGGTTGCTTGATCCTTCTCCCAAGCCTACAGTACCTGGTGTTTCCAGGTGGTCTCCCATCCAAGTACTAATCAGGTCCGCCCTGTTTAGCTTCTGAGATCTGCTGGGATCAGATGCCACAGTGCTATGGCTGCAGGCAAAATATGGAACACTTCACAAATTTGCATGTAATCTTTGTGCAGGGGCTATGGTAATCTTCTCTGTATCGTTCCAGTTTTAGTATATATGCTGCTGAAGGGAGCACCCATCACAGACAAGGGCATCCAAAACTGTGAAATAAACTTCCTTTCTTTATGAGCTGATTATCTTAGGTCTCTGTTACAGTGATGGAAAGTTGACTAACACAGAGGTGTTGTATATCTGCACAGTCCATGTAGGGAATGAGGGTCAGTAAAGTTGGTCTAGGAGCCTATGTCTAGTTGTCCCACAGGGAAGTGGTCACTAGGGAGTGGTTGTATCAGGTAGATATCTAGATCCACCACATTGAGGGACTGGGTGTGTGCAGAACTGGAACGTGTATCAAGGGTGACTTAGTCTTCTTGTATGAGAAAGCCCAAGTTATGTTTAAAATGGATAGGGAGGCAAGATACAATGACAAGAATTCACTACAATGGTTCCACACTTGGGGAAAAGTAAAAAACCTCGAAACTACCCTAGATCTGGGCTAGGATTTAGCTCAGTTGGTAGAGCACTGTGTTGCAGTCTCTGAGGTCCTGAGTTCAATTCCCAGCACCGCAAAATGGGAGAAGGACCTGGCAATCCACTCCCAAGGCAATCTCCAAACAGTCAGCCATTGAAAACCCTATGAGGGTCGCTATGAGTCGGATACCAACTCGATGGCACCTAACAACAACAACCCTAGATCTCTGAGAATGAACAAATAGTCTCCCAAACTTCCTCTTGGAGAAAAACTACATTCTTTCCCAGTTCCTAGAAAATGTAAATCTCTCCATGTCTTTAAAACATACATATCTGAGGAATGAAATAACTAAATAAAATGGGCAGGGGGTGCAGCTCAGTGTTAGAACACTAGAAAAGCATGTGTGAGGCCCTGGGATCGGCCCCCAAATACTGCAAAAAGCAATTCTTTTTTTCTCAACTGACTGCCTTCTGGACTCAAAAACTGGGTTTATATTTGCCCCAACAACTAACTTCTGTTTTTCTTTTGTTTCCATTAAAATGCTTCTTATTAACATTCACATGACAGAGGCCATGGGAGCGCACCTGTATCATCTCTTCCTAAAACGAGACACAGCTGTTTAAATGGGCTGAAGTACTTCCATGACTAACACACTATTTCAGTAAGATATTAGTGTACCTAGATTGGTTCTTTTCTGTATTTGTTTATTTCTGGAATTTTCTATGTGACATTTTTGACCCACAGGTAACTGAAGCCGTGGAAACTGAAACCATGGATAAATGAGGATGAAGGTGTAAGTAACTGACTCAGACTGCTTCTTTAGGACTTGGTTTCCTTATGAGGGTTCCTATGCCATGTCAAACTTTTATTAAATAAACTTGTATACTTTCCCCCAGTTAATCTGTTTTATGTTCATGAGGCAGGGTAGAAAGACAGAAAACTTTAGGGACATGGGAAGGAAGGGGCTTCTCTCATCCTGGGAACTGATCTGAGTCTTATTAGCTGAGAATTCTAAAACAACAAAAAGAGAAAGGCTGCAGTGAGACCTGCCTGCCCAGAAACTAGTGCTTCCCTAAGAACCTCACCAAACCAGATTATGGATAATAATTAAAGTTAACAGACCTTGGTAATTCCCTTAAAACCAGATATACTAGGAATTTCCTGGACAATCCCAACCTAGGCATTTTAACAATGCTTCTTTTTCCACTTATAAATCTATACCAGACATCTGTTGGAACCCCATTAAGCAATGTAACTTCAAAAGCCCCAAATCATATATATACCTGTTATGGAGACAACTAAGCATGCTTCTCTCTCTAGGCACCCATGATTCACTCTGGAAGCATGTACGATCTCCCACCCTTTATCTAATTAACTTCCAACTGCTTCACTCTCTTACTGACTCATCCTAAAATTCATTTTTGCAATGGAGCCAAGGACTCAACACCTACCCTGAATGGAGATCCCAAAAGAGGAGCTCCTCAGGGCAGGCAGTAACATTGGGGTACAGCAACCCTAAACCCATGGACATTAATTTAACTATTTGGTCCAGCCAGTACCCTGAGGATGGAAGGGGAGTTTTACTGCCCCTAAGAGGGTAAATGCCTGCAGCCATAGCCCTGAGGCATCTGATCCCATCAGATCTCAGAAGCTAAGCAGGCACGGGCCTGGTTAGTACTTGGATGGTGACCCCCTGGGAACACCAGGTGCTGTAGGCTTGGGAGAAGGACTGGGCAACCCACACCCAAAAATCAATCTGCCATTGAAAACCCTATGAATGGCACAGAAGCACTGACAATAGTGTTTCGCCTGTTGTACGTAGGGTCACTATGAGTCGGACACCAACTCAATGGCACCTAACAATAACAACACAGGGATAAACACAGAATTTCCCACAAACCAGCAACAACAGTGGTGGCTGGGGGGCAGACATTATAGAGCTGGGAGAAGTGGAGTGAGGGAATCAGCTCCTTTTCCAAGAACCTTGGAAATTCTTTGCTTGTGTGCGTGTGTGTGTGTGTGTGTGTGTGTGTGTACGTGTGTGTGGTACTGGAGGTTGAACCCAGGGCCTCATGGATGCTTTGCAAGTGCTGTATCACTAAAGTGCACCCTCATCCCATGTATTACTTTTTATTTTGAGACAGGGTCTTGTTAAGTTATGCAGAATGCCTCTGGCCTTGGACTTATGGTTGTCTTGCCTCAGTTTCCTGAGTCACTGGGATTACAGGCATGTACCGTTGTGCCCAGATCTTTATGTCCTTTCACCAAGGCATGTAAGTGGCCTCCTGAAATGACTGTTTATGGGGTCTCCTGCCACACACTACTGCCACATGCTCCCCCTAAACAGGATGTTCTACCCGCTCTGTTACTGTATAGCTTCTACCCACGCTAGGAAGCCAAAGTCCTTGGTCTGGCCATGGCTCTGCCAGCCCCACTGAAACACTCCAGAACACCCTCTTCACCACAGTCCATGTGGCTCACAGAACCTTTGAGCTCTGTTTTCTCTGCCTTCATACCTGCCGGGGTCACCCGGTCCATCCCTTTTGGCTGCCTGTGGAGTCTTCCTTCAAAGGCCCCGACTCCGAAGTTTCTAAGTCTCTTGCAAGGGAGAATTAAGTCTTTCCTCCCTACTTAAGGTTCCCAGTCACTTCTCTGGAACTTATCACGAAGTCTGCATCATGTGATCATGCAAGCGTTGGGTTACCTGCTGTTGTTGTTAGGTGCCGTCAAGTCGGTATCCGACTCATAGCGACCCTCTGTACAACAGGAGAAACACTATTGTCAGTGCTTCTCTGCTGTTCATAGGGTTTTCAATGGCAGATTGATTTTGGGAGGGGTTTGCCAGGTCCTTCTCCCAAGCCTACAGCTTCTGGTGTTCCCAGGTGGTCTCCCATCCAGGTACTAACCAGACCCGACCCTGCTTAGCTTCCGAGATCTGACGGGATCTGCCGACACAGGGCTATAGCTGCAGGCTACCTGTTGTTAGGTGCCGTTGAGTTGGTATCCAACTCATAGCGACCCTGTGTACAACAGACGAAACACTATTGTCATGCTTCTCTGCTATTCATAGGGTCTTCTATGATGGATTGATTTTTGGGAGTGGGTTGGCCAGTCCTTCTCCCATGCCTGCGGCACCTGGTGTTTCCAGGTGGTCTCCCATCTAAATACTAACTAGGTCCGACTCTGCTTAGCTTGCAAAATCTGATGGGATTGGACACCACAGTGGTATAGCTGCAGGCTTGGGTTACCTAGGGAATTAAAATTCTTACCAGCCAGCTTACTGTGAGCACCAGTAAAAGACTGACCAGAAGCGTTTACATGTAGTTACAGGAGGTTAAGCCCGCAAAGAACTTTCATCATTTCAGCCCTTATAACTCCCGACTTCTTACAAAGCTAAGTAGTGAGGCTGCTTGATACCGGGCTCAAGTGGTATATGCCACCATAATGTGTCCCTCTCCCCTAAGCAGGTTTCTTCTTGGTCCTGTAGCCGCCCCTCCACTGGTGCCAACTCCACAGACTCAGCCCCGCCTCTTTTGGCCAACGCAGCACAAGATATTCCTTCTGGGTCAGCACTTCCCGCCAAAAGTGGCAACCAATCAGGAGGATCACTTCGCCCAGTCTAGGAAGGTGGCCAATCACGAGTGAAGTCTCGGCCTGGGGCCCACCGTGAACCTGTTGGAGCCAATGGCAGTCGCGCAGCAATGAGCCAATCAGGAGGTGGCGTACTGCGGGGATGCAAGTTGCTTGGCTCGTGTGGTCGGACTGGTAGGAGGCGAGAGCGGTGTGCGTGCTAGCAGAGGCAGCTATCATGGTAAGCGTGCACTCGTGGGCCTGGGATGGCTCGGGAAGGACAGCAGGGACACGGGAGACCTGGAGTGGGCCCACGGCGGTGCTGAGATCCAGGAGGCCGGATCCAAGGCGGCTAAGCGTGGGCTTTCCAGGCAGGCCCGTGCAGGTTGCACGCAGCAGGTGTCCCCCGCCCTCTACCCTCCATCCTGCACCCAGCCTGCCTGGCGGTAGCTACGCGCCCTTCCCGGCCCTTCCTTCCCAAAGCAGTGCCCAGTGGCCCTTATGCTCTCTCTTTTAAGATGAGCGCGGCGGCCATGCCTGTAATCCTACCAACTTGGGAGGCAGAGGCAGGAGGATCTTGAGTTTGAGGCCAGAGGCAGCCTGCGCAACTTAGTGAGACCCTGTCTCAACATAAAACATAAAAAAAGGGCTTGGAATACAAGTGGTAGAACACTTGCAAAGTGTGCATGAGGCCCTGGGTTCATACTCCAAGTATCGGAAGAGAACAAACAAAAACAAAACAAAAAACACCTCTCTCATTTCTATAGTGCTATGATCTCTTTAAGCCTGCAGCCATAGCCCTGTGGCATCCGATCCCGTCAGATATCGGAAGCTAAGCAGGATCCGGCCTGGTTAGTACCTGGATGGGAGACTGCCTGGGAACACCGGAAGCTGTAGGCTTGGGAGAAGGACCTGACAACCCCCTCCCAAAAATCAATCTGCCATTGAAAACCCTATGCACAGCAGAGAAGCACTGACAATAGTGTTTCCCCTGTTGTACAGAGGGTCGCTATGAGTCGGATACCGACTCGATGGCACCTAACAACAACAACAACAATGATCTCTTTGCCAGGGCACTTAGAAAAATAGGCAATTTTTGCAGGGTTTTGACATAAGAATGACAGAAAATGGTATCTAATGAAAAATGCCACTCCTTACATTATTTTTTCTTATTGTTTATGCTTCTAATTTCTTAAAAAAGCAAAACCAAGCTAATGAGAAAAAGTGTGTTTATACCTGCCCCGGTTTTTGTACCACAGGTAGCTCAGTATATGCTCTTGGACCTTGCTTTTATTTTCTTTCTTTCTCTTTTTTTTCCTTCCGTACTTGGGGGTTGAACCCAGGGTCTCACACGTGGTTTGCAAGCACTCTAATACTGAGCTGTACCCCCATCTCATTTTTTACTTCTTATTTTGAGACAGACTCTCACTAAGTTATGCAGACTACCTCTGGCCTCAAACTTGCTATCCTCCTGTGTCTGCCTTCAGAATCACTAGGATTATAGACATGAACCACCATACCAGGCTTACAGTGGTTTTTTTTCTGTTTTTTGTTTTTGTTTTTGTACTTAGAAGGTTAATGGTGAACACAGGGACTCACATATACTTTGCAGCTACCACTGGGCTGCACCCCATAGCCCATTTACTTATTTATTTTTATTTTGAGACAGGGTCTCTCCAAGTTATGTGGGCTGCCTCTGGCCTTGAACTTCTGATTCTCCTGCCTCAGCCTTCTGAGTCACTGGGATGAGAGGTGTGTACCACCAAGCCTGGCTGCACCTTGCTTTTTCCTTGTGCAATAAAAGTCCTGCTGTGCAAGTATGGTGGCTCACAATTGTATTCCTAGCAACTTGAAAGGGACTTGGAAGGTGGAGGCAGGAGGACTGCAAGTTCGAGGCCAGAGCACCCTGTGTAACTTAGCAAGACCCTGTTTCAAGATAAAAAAGGAACTGGGGATGCAGCTGAGAGGCAGAGCACTTAAAAAGTACATGGAAGGCCCTGGGTTCAACTCCTAAGTACCAAAGAAAAAAAAAAAAAAAAAAAAAGCTTATTGGGTACAGTGATGAATGCTCAGAGTCCTAGATGCCAGGGACACTGAGGCAGGAGGATGCCTGACCTCAGAAGCTCAAGACTAGCCTCCACAACACAGCAAGACCTCATCCCCCTACACATCCATATCTATCTCTTCCTTCCTTCCTCCCTCCCTCCCTCCCTCTTTATTTCTCTCTCTCTCTCTCTCTCTCTCTCTCTCTCTCTCTTTCTTTCTTTTTTTTTTTTTTTTTTTTTTTTACTTTTTGAGACAGGGTCTCACTAAATTACACAGACTACCTCTGGTCTCAAACTTGTGATCCTCCTGCCTCTGTCTCCCAAGCTCTTTCTGTCTGTCTCTCTCTCCCCTCTTCTTCTCTCCCCTCCCACCAATCCCCTTCCCCTCACCCACTCCCCCGCAACTCTGCAGTACTGGGGGCTTGACTCCAGAGTTTGGCGCATGTTCGTTAAGAGCTCTGTCACTGAGCTGCACATCCAGCTCCCTTATTTTTTATTTTGAGATAAGATCTGGCTAAGTTATAGGCTGCATCTCACCTTCAACTCATGATCCTTCTGCTTCAGGGTCTCAAGTCACTGGGATTACAGGCACCACATTCCACAGTGCCTGTACACAGTGCCATTCCACAGTGGCAAAAGTCCATCTCTTAAAAAAAAGAAATCCTGTACTGTGGAACCTGATTGCTCCCATAATCCCAGCACTCCAGAGGCCAGCCTGGGTTACATAGTGAGATCCTGTCTGAAAAAAATAGAAATGAAGTTTACATTTCAGTGTGGTTGTACTCATTGTTCAGCCATGGCCATAACCTAATTAAATAAAAAAAAGTCCTGCCACTCTCTGTATGGGCATATAAAGGTCAACATTGTTTGTTGGTGCATAGTATTCCAGTGTATGGCCATAACTTACTGTAGGCTATCTGCCCATCCTGTTTCACTGGATACTTGGATGGGTTCCAGTCATGTACACAGAAAACTGCAGCAAGTAACTTGTGCACTAGTGTAGGTGTACATTTGATTACAGAAATGGATGTCTGTGATTTTGTAGGTATTGTCAGACTCCTTTCCATCAGCAATAAATGGAATTCCAGTTTTCTCTCAGAAGGGAAGCCTTCTGCATTTATTTTTTTAATTTTTGAACTTTTTTGTGGGGTACTGGGGATCAAAACCAGTCTCTTAACTTCCTTGTTTAAAATTATCTGGATCTTGATGTGGCCATTTTTATTGTCTATTTTATTCTGGTTGGCCCTTGAGTGCACTTTGATAGCATGTTCAAGGAATTTGTCCATTTCATACGTTGTTGAATTTATTGAATTCAGCAACAGTTTTTGAATACTTACTCCTTCATCCTTGTAGTATCTCAGTATCAGTTGTGCTATCCTGTTTCTCATTCCTTATGTTGGTAATCGATCTTCTCTTTTTCTGGATCAACTTGGTTGGGAGTTTATCAGTTTCAGTGATCTCCAAGAACCAGCTTTTGCCTTCTTAGAGTCTCTTAAATTTTTCTGTTTTCTATTTAGTTTATTCATGTCATTTATTTTTCTGTTTAATTTGGTTATTTGCATTTTTCCTAGTTTCTTAAGGTGGAAGCTTAGGTCATCGATTTTTGAGGTTTGTAAAAGTTTTATGTCTACTCATGAAGGATGTTGGGTTATAGTTTTCTTACGTCTTTGGTTTTGGTATTAGGGTAATTCTGGACTCATAGACTGAGTTAGGAAGTATTCTTTCCTCCTCTTTTGTGGAAGAACTTTCTAGAAGGTCATTGATTTTAGACCTCTTCAACTTTTTCTGGTATAAATACAGGTTTTTCTCTAAGCTCTGTTTGAGCTGTATCCCATAAATGTTGGTGTGTTGTTTTCATTTTCATTCCATTTAAAATTTTCCTCATTTCCAAATATTCGGTGGTGGTTGTTGTTAGGGGCCGTCCAGTCGGTATCCGACTCATAGCGACCCTTCATACAGCAAGGGAAACACTATTGTCAGTTCTTCTGTGCCGTTTATAGGGTTTTCCATGGCAGATTGATTTTTGGGAGTGGGTTGCCAGGTCGGTGTCCCAAGCCTACAGCACCTGGTGTTCCCAGGCGGTTTCCTATCCAAGTACAAACCAGGCCCGACCCTGCTTAGCTTCTGGGATCTGAGGCGATCAGATGCCACAGGGCTACGGCTGCAGGCAAATATTCAGAGATTTTCGGGAGATTTTCCAAATGCCTTTATTATTGCCTGCCTGCCTGCCTGCTTGCCTTCCTTCCTTCCTTCCGTCCTTCTGTCCTTCCTTAAGAGTTGAACCCAGGGCCTCACACATGCTTTTGCAAACACTGTAACACTGAGCTGCACCTCTAGCTCATTTTTTACTTTTTAATTTTGAGACAGTTTTGTTAAGTTACACAGGCTGTCTTTGGCCTTGAACTTGTGATCCTCCTGCCTTTGCCTTCCTAATTGCTGGGATTACAGGGCATGTGTCACTGTGCCCAATACTGCTCCTGATTTTCTAATTTAATTCCAACATTCAGAAAATGTGCTTTGTATCATGTGAATTCTTTAAAATGTTTTGAGATTTATAGACAATTGAGAATATGGTCTATTTTAGTGAATGTTCCCTGTGCACATAAGAATGGTGGCAAATGCCTGTGATACCAGCATTTGGGAGGCTGAGGCAGGATAATCTCAAGTACAAGGCCAGCCTGGGCTACATGTTATGAGACCTTGTCTCAAAAAAAAAAAAAATATATATATATATATATTCATATTCTGCTGTTCTTTGGTGTCAGTGTGGTAGGCGGTGTCTAAATCTTGTATATCCTTACTTATTTCTGTGAACTTGCTTTATTGGTTATTGAGAGAGGGTTATGTAAGTCTTTAACTGATTGTGGGTTGTCTGTTTTTCCCTTCAATTTTATTAGTTTCTGTTTTGTGTATATTGAAGTTCTTTATTTGGATATATAAACATGGTGATATATAAACATTAAGGATTGTTAGACCTTTTTTCCTGTGAAATTCCTTGTTTTAAAAGCTACATTCTTAGCTGGGTGTGGTGGTACATGGCCATAACTCCAGTGACTTGGCAGGCAGAGGCAGGAGGATCACAATTTCAAGGCCAGAGGGGCCTGCAGAACTTAGTGAGACCCTGTTTCAATTAAAAAATTAAAAGGGGCCTAGAGGTGCAACTCAGTGGTGGGGCACTTGCAAAGTATGAGTGAGGCCCTGGGTTCACAGCCCTCCCCCGTATTGCAAAAAACCAATTTTTTTATTGGAAATTTTTAATGTGCAACTTAATGTGTTTCATTCTGACATGCACTTCATTGTGACATTTCCATACATGCATTTTTGTTGTACATTGCACAAATAAGTTCCCCCTTACCTTCTTGTGCACTTCTTCCCCCCCCCCCGTCCGACATCCCCCACCAATGACCTCTCTTCCATTTGCATGTCTTTTTGTGGTAATATTTTTGTGTATATTATTGGATCCCAACTATGTTTAAGATTGAAACTTTTTCTATAGTGAACTATTTTTTACATTGTCAGTACTATTACCTCAATTTTCTAGCCCGTCCTTGTTATTACCATTCTTTGGTATTATTGATATAATTATATTTATTTCCAGAACTATTAAAGTTGGGCTGTTCAACCTGAGGTCATCCCCCACCCCCATTCCTCACTCCTCCTTGTCCCTCCCCTCCCCACTCCTCTCCCAGGATTTCCTCCTTTTGCTAGATCCCTCCCTCCTCCTTTTGCACTCCCCAAATTGTCCCTTCTCCGCTAAGTCAACTTTAGCTTTTTATTATGTTCTGACCTCTGCATAGGATTTTTTCCTTCTTTTAATTTTTGATTCAGCTCCCACATATGAGTGAGAACATGTGGTCTTTCTCTTTCTGGGTTTGTGTTCGTTCACTTAAAATAACTTTCTCCAGTTCCATCCATTTTGCTGCAAATGGCATTATTTCATTTTTTTGACTGCTGAGTAGTATTCCATTGTGTATATGTACCATAGTTTTTATCCAATCTTCTGTTGATGGACACTGGTTGATTCCATATCCTTGCTATTGTGAAAAGTACTCCATTGAACATGGTGATGCAGGTGTCTTTGTGCTATGATGACACATCTCCCTTTGCGTAAATTCCCAGTTGTGTTATAGCTGGGTCATATGGTAGATCTATTTTTAGTTTTTTACGATATCTCCATATTGATTTCCAAAGTGGTTGGACGAATTTACAGCTCCACCAGCAGTGTAAGAGAGTTCCCTTTTCTCCGCAACCTCACCAGCATTTGTTATTTGTTTTATTCATCTTGGCCATTTTTACTGGAGTAAGGTAGAATCTCAGAGTTGTTTTGATTTGCATTTCCCTAATGGCTAGGGATTTGTTGTTGTTGTTGTTGTTGTTGTTGTTAGGTGCCGTTGAGTCGAGTCCGACTCATAGTTGGACCCTCATAGGCTTTTCAATGGCTGACTCTCTCGGGATTGCCTTGGGAGTGGGTTGCCACATCCTTCTCCCATTTTGCAGTGCTGGGAATTGAACTCGGGACCTCAGAGACTTCTGAGCAGTACTCTACCAACTGAGCTAAATCCCAGCTCACATGGCTAGGGATATTGAGCATTTTTTCATGTGTTTCGTGGCTTTATGGGCCTCTTCATTTGAAAACTGTTCAGTTCCTTTGCCCATTTGTGTATTGGATTATTTGTTTCCTTGGATATTTTTTTCTTGAGTTCTTTATAAATTCTGGTAATTAGACCTCTGTCTGATGTATAGGATGTGAAGATTTTTTCCCCATTCAGTGGGGATTTCCTTGACTCTCTTGTTTCCTTTGCTGTACAGAAGATTTTTAATTTCATGTAATCCCATTTATCTATTCTCATTGCAATTTCTTAAGCAATTGGAGTCCTATTAAGGAAATACTTTCCTATGCCCATATGTTGTAGCATATTGCCTATCCTATCTTCTATTAATTTTAAAGTTTCTGGTTTTATGTTGAGGTCTTTAATACATTTTGAGTTAACTCTTGTGTATATTGAAAGATACGGGTCGGTTTTCATTTTTCTGGAAGCTGATATCCATGTTTCCCAGCACCATTTATTGAAAAGGCTGTCCTTTTTCCAATTTACTTGCTTTGCTCCTTTGTTGAAAATTAGGTGACTATAGGTGTATTGAGGTATTTGTGGATCTTCTATTCAGTTCCACTGGTCTTCAGGCCTATTTTTGTTCCAGTACCAAGCTGTTTTTGCTACAACTGCCCTGTAGTATAGATTAAAATCTGGGATTGTGATTCCACCTGCACTAGTTTTACAGTTTAAGAGTGTTTGGGCTATTCATGGTCCTTTGTGATTCCATATGAATTTTTGGATCATTTTTTCTATTTCTATAAAGTCTGTCATTGGAATTTTAATGGGGATTGCATTAAATGTATAGATTGCTTTTGGTAGGATAGCCATTTTTACTATATTGATTGTCCCTATCTAGGAGCAGGGAAGATCCTTCCATTTTTTTAGTATCCTCTGTGATTTCTTTCTTTAAGGTGCAAAAAAACAAAAAAACAAAAACCAAAAAACCAAATTAAAACAAAACCAAAACTTTGTTGTTAGTATAGCCATTGTAGCTACCCCGTGACTTAATGTTAGCATAATACATCCTTTTCCATCTCAGTTAGCTTTTCTCCTCGGTGACAGAACACCTGACAGAATGGCTTAAGGAGGAAGATGGTAGCTCCCGCTTGCAAATCAGAGGGTTTCACTGAGGCAGGGAGGTCCAAGGCCTGGGATGAGGATTGCCTTCACATCATGGCGGCAAGAAGCAGAGAGCTGTTGGGCACCAAGCATGCCTGTAATCCCAGCACTCCAGAGGCTGAGGCAGGAGGATTGGCATGAGTGTGAGGCCAGCTTGGGCTACATAGTAAGACTCTATCTCAAAAAGAAAGCAGAGAGAGTACTAAACTGGGGGCCTGAGTAAAAACCTTCAGAGACCCACTACCAGTCACCTGCCTCTCCCAGCTGGGTCCCCTCCCCAGAGTTCTACAACCTCCCAAAGGAGTGCCACCAGCAGGGGACCAAGAATTCAGACAGTTTTGGGGACCATTTTATACTCAATCCAAACCCCATCCTTCACTTTGTAAACTGTCTCCTCATTTCTTGTATTTTGTATATACAGTAATTTGTTCTTGCTTATTAGCTAAATTTTTGTGGGGAGGTTGAACTCAGGGCCTCACACCTCTGTCACTGAAGTGTGCCTCACTCCCTTTTTTAGTTTTCATTTTGAGGCAGAGTCTCACTAAGTTGTGCAGGCTGCCTCTAGCCTCAAAGTTGGAATCCTCCTGCCTCTACCTCCTGAGTACCTGGGTTTATAGGCATGTGCTGTGGTGCCAGGCCTTTTTCTATCTGAATCTTTTAGTTAGGTATTTACATTTATGAATATATTTAATGTGATTATTGGTATTTTTGGGTTTAAATCTAGATTCCTATTTTCTATTCCATTTTGTTTGTTCCTTTTTTTCTCTCTTTTTTTGGAGGGGCTTATTGAATTTTTTTTTTTTTTTTTTTTTGAGACAAGGTCTTGCTGTGTAGCCCAGGCTAGGCTAGAGCTTGCTGTGTAGCCCAGGGTGGGCTTGAATTTATGTGGCTCCTCCTGCCTTAGCCTCGCAAGTGCTATGTCTGGCTAATTATTTTTATGATTTCATCTTATTTACTTTAATAGCTACTTGGATATATCAGTTCATTTATTTTTTAGGAGGGTGCTTTGGAGATGATAGTATGTATCTTCATTTTATCACAGTCTACATTCAAGTGGTTTTATGTCATTTAACAGCAATTTACCCACCATATGCATGTTGCTGTAATGTTGAAAGCTATGCCACTAATATTTCAGCTGAGCTTCCAGACTAAGATGGACTAGGGAGAAGGACCCGGCAGCCCACTTCCAAAACAACTAGCCATTGAAAACCCTATGAATAGCAGAGAAGCACTGTCAAATATAGTGCTGGAAAATGAGACCCTCAGGCTGGAAGGCATGCCTCCTAAAGGTAGAGTTGACCTTAATGATGGGAATAGAGTAAAACCTCTGGGACCTCCATTTGCTGATGTGGCACAACTCAAAATGAGAGAAACATAGTGGCTGCAACAGTGAGCTCAAACAAATAGATCACGTGCATGGCACATTGTTAAGTAGTGCATCGTTCTGCTGTACTTAGGGTTGCTTTGAGTTGAATCTGACTAGATAGCACCTAACAACAGCAGTATACTTCCATGTTCCCCCTTCTCAACCTTTTTGCTATTTTTTGGTCATATTTTACTTATATAAACCTTAGGAAATCATTATTATTGTCTTACACATTCAATTTATATTTTTATATTTATTTAAAAGATGATAAAAGCATTTTATATTTGCCCACATATTTAACAGTTTTAGTGCTCTTCAGTCTTTTATATAGCCTGCAGCCATAGCACTGTGGTGTCAGATCCTGTCAGATCTCTGAAGCTAAGCAGGGTCGGTCCTGGTTAATACTTGGATGGGAGATTGCCTGGGAACACAGATATGTAGGCTTGGGAGAAGAACCCACCAAACCACTCCCAAAAATCAGTCCGCCATTGAAAACCTCATGAATAGCAGAGAAACACTGAGAATAGTGTTTCGCTTATTGTACGTAAGATCGCTATGAGTTGGACATCAACTCGACGGCATCTAACAACTCATATATAGTTCCAATTTCCCATTTAGTATTTTCTTTCTCCCTAAAGCAATTCCTTTAACATTTTTGTCATAGGATCTTTGATTAATTCTCTGTGTTTGAATGTCTTAAAAAGTCTATTTTGCTTTGTTTACATCTTTATTGAGGTATGATTGACAGGTATGATTGAGGTATGATAAAAATAAAGTTCTCCAGCAACTCAGGAGGCAGAGGCAGGAGGATCGCAAGTTTGAGACCAGAGGCAGTCTGTGTAATTTAGCAAGACCCTGTCTCAAAAAGTAAAAAAATGGGCTATGGGTGCAGCTCAGTGGTACAGCACTTGCAAAGCATCCAAGTGCACGGCCCTGGATTCAATCCCCAGTACTACAAAAAAGTAAAAGTAAAATAAAAGGAAGTTCTCTTTTTAAGTGTATAATTTGACAAGGTTTAACATATATTAACATATTAATAACCCATGAAATCATCACCACAATCATGGCAATCAATGTATCACCTTCAAAACTTTGCTGGTGCCTCCTTGCAAACCTTTCCCTTTGATACGTCCCTAATCTGCTTTTCTGTATTTTCTAGAATTTTTTTTTTTTTTGACACTGAGGATTGAACCTAGGGCCTTGAGCGAGGCAAGTGCTGTACCACTGAACTGCACCTTCAGGACTTTTTCTAGTTTTTATTTTGAGACAAGTTCTCGCTAAGTTGCACAGGCTACCTCTAGCCCCAAACCTGTGATCCTCCTGCCTCAGCTTCCTGAGTAGCTGGGATTAGAGATGTGTACCACTGTGCCCGTTTGTCTTTTCCAGAATTTTTATAAATGGAATCATGGAGTTCTTTTGTTGTTGAGATGCTTCCATTTACAATGATTATTTTGGAATTCATCTATGTTGTTACACATATCAATATGATTTCTTTTTATTACTGTTATCTTCATTTAAAAATTTACTGTGGCCAGGCACTGTGACACGTGCCTGTAATCCTAGCACCTCTGGAGGCTGAGGCAGAGGGATGGTGATTTCAAGGCCAGAGGCAGCCTGCACAACTTAGCAAGACCTTGTCTCAAAAATAAAAAAGGAAGCTATGGGTACAGCTCAGTGGTGGAGTGCTTGCCTAGCACACAGGAGGCCCTGGGTTATACTCCTAGTACTACAAAAAAAAAAAAAAAAAAAAGAAATTATGGGTAAAATACACATGACATAGATTTTCCATTTTAAACATTTTCAAATGTATCATTCAGTGACATTAAATATATTTACATGTTATGTAATAATCACCACTGTATATTTCCAAAACTTTTTCATCATCCTCAAATCTTCTTCGGTGTGTAATTTACTATGAATCCCATTCATTATATTTTTCATTTCAGACAGTGTATTTTTTCCTAATTAGCAGTTTGAATTTTTTGTTTTGCTTTTTGTTTTTTGGTGTTATGGGAGTGTTGAACCTAGGGCCTTGCTAGACAAGTGGTCCACCACTGAGCTGCACCCTGAACTCCTTTCTTATTTCTTATTTTTGAGCTTATGCTAAGATGGATAAGCTACCCCTGGCCTTGAACTTGAGATCCTCCTGCCTCAACCTCCAGAATTGCTGGGACTACAGGCCTGTGTCATGACACTCATCTTGATTTAATTCTTTTTAATGTTAAACTTGTCTCTTATACTCCTTTTTTTGGTGTGTGTGGTACTTAGGGGTTGAATCCAGGACTTTGCACATACTTTGCAAGCACTCTGCCACTGGGCTGCACCCCCAGTCCATTTCTTTTTTTATCTTGAATCAGGGTCTCACTAAGTTATGCATGCTGCCTCTGGCCTTGAATTTGCAATCCTCCTGCCTCCACGGATTACAGGCCTGCACCACTGTGTCTGGCATCCTTATGCTTATTTCTAATGTATTTTTTATTAATAATTCCTTTTTAGTGTACATTTTAATGGGTTTCGTTATGACATTTCTTTTTTTTTTTTTTTTTGTAGTACTGGGGGTTGATCCCGGGGCCTCGCACTTGCATGCTTTGCAAGTGCTGGACCACTGAGCTGCATCCCCAGGCCCCCCTTTTTTTCCTTTACTTTCTGAGACAGGGTCTCGCTAAATTACGCAGACTTCCTCTGGTTTGGAATTTGCAATCCTCCTGGCTCCACCTCCCAAGCTGCTGGGATTACAGGCGTGCGCCACCACGCCCAGCTCATTATGACATTTCTGTACATACACATCATTATACATCATTCATGTTCACCCCCCCCATTACCTTCTCATGACCCGCATTGTGGATCACCTTCCTTCCCCACCACCGGTCCCCCTTCTGTTTGCATTTCTTGTTTGTGTGTGTATATGTGTATGCATGATTCCATATTTTGCCTTTGAGAGCAAAACGTGTTTTCTTCTTTTCCCCCAAGAGAAGGCCAGCCTGGTCTGTCTCTCCTCCCTTCAGTCCATTTTTTTCCCATATGTACTCTCCCTTCTACTTTCATAATGTATATTAAAATATTGAATGTATATTGAAATCTAGCATCCACATGTGAGAGAAAACGTGATGTTTGTCTTTCTGGGTATGACTTATTCACTTAAAATGATCTCTAGTTCCATCCATTTTCCTGCAAATGCCATAATTTCATCCTTCTTTATAGCTGACTTAAACTCCTTGGTGCATATATACTACATTTTCTTTATCCATTAATCTGTTGATCAACCAAAGTTGATTCTTCTGTATCTTGGCTATTGCGAATAGTAGTGCAATAAACATGGGTGAGCAGGTATCTCTATGGTGTGTTCACTTATATTCTTTTGGATCTATACCCAGGAATGGTACAACTGAGTCATATGCTAGTTCTATTTTTAGTTTTTTGATGAATCTCCATACTGATTTCCATAATGGCTGCCCTAACTTACAGTCCCACCAGCAGTATCTAAGGGTTCCTTTCTCCCCACATCATTGCCAGCTTTGTTGTTTTTTTGTTGATGCTACCCACTCTGACTGGGAGACTGTGGGCGTGCCTGGACTCCAATGGCTGGGAGACTGACGAGGCAACTGACAGAGTCAAGGACAGACTGCATCGGGATGCCTTTGGTACGGGTTTTATTGTACAGCTCAGCTTTCAGGCCCGCCCTTTGGGATAGTGGAAGTGTCATGGTTTTTGAGTGTTGCAGGTCTGCCTCTGGTGCTGGGTCCAGAGGCTCTTCATCTTCAGCGGTGGGACGGGAGCCCTCCGGATGTCCCCTGTGAAGGCTGGCTTCTCAGCTGCTGCTGTTGGTTCCCGATGTTCTCCTTCTCGGTCCGGCGATGGGGTGGCGTCTGCGATGGCAGGCAGTGTCCTCTCTTGATCTGGTGATGGTGTGGCCAGTCTGCAATGGAGCAGCAGAGCAGGCCGGCAGCAAGCAACCCCCCAGCAGGAAGTTAGCAGCCAGCAGCTCTCAGCATCACCATCAGTAGCCTCACATGCAGAGTGAGCTTTGTTTATGTAGTCCTTGGGTAACTGCCTTAACTGCTTCAAGATGGTAACCAGGTGGGGGCGTGAGGGACTAGGTGCAACCAATTTAGGAGTGACAGTCAAATAAACAGTGAAACCAGATGTCACTCCGTGGGCAATCAATGGGAGATCCTTGATTACCAGTCAGGGGGCAAGATGAGGGTTGGATATAGTGAATTACATAACACGGGGTCCAAGAGGGCTAAATAAGCCCCTATCCCAATCATGCTTCCTCTCTAGTCCCTGAGCCTATCCCATAATATTCTCTGCAGGATATGATGATATTTCAGTATAGTTTTGATTTGCTGATGGCTAATGATTTTTAGGGGCTGAGATTTAGCTCAGTTGGTAGAGTGCCGCTCTGCAGTCTCTGAGGTCCTGAGTTCAATTCCCAGCACCGCAAATATGGGAGACGGATGTGGCAACCCACTCCCGAGGCAATCCTGAAACAATCAGCCATTGAAAACCCTATGAGGGTCACTATGAGTCGGACACGATTCGATGGCACCTAAGATCAACATCACAGTGATTTTTAACATATTTTCATATGATTGTTGGCCAATTTATACTTTTTTTTTTTTTTTTTTGTAACAGGGTTTTGCTACATAGTCCAGGATGGCCTTGAACTCAAGATCCTCTTGCCTCAGCCTTCTCAAATGCTGGGATTACAGGCAATTGCTGCCACGTTTGGCTTATTTTTCCCTCCTCTTTTATGTTTTCTTTCTTTCTCTTTCTTTCCTTCCTTTCCTTTCTTTTTGGTTATGGGGTCTTGCTGTGTAGCTCAGGCTGGCCTGGAAGTTACTGTGTCCAGGCTGTCCTTGAACTTGTGTCAGTCCTCCTGCCTTAGCCTCCTGAGTGCTGGAATTAACAGGTGTGCACCACCACACCCAGCTTGCCTTCTTCCTCTTGTCTAAACACAATATTATGGTTGGGAGCTAAAATGTCCCCCAAAGGTCATATTGTTTGGTTCCCAGGCATGGCATTGTCCTAGGAGGTTGTGGAACTTTGGGAGGTGGGCCTACTTGGCTGAAGTGAGTCGGTGGGGCATGCCTTTGGAGGTTTTTATCCCAAACCTCTGGTTCTGCACTTTCTCTTCTTCCTGCCCACTAAGATGTAAAGTAGTAGCTGGTGCAATGGTGCATGTCTGTAATCCCACAACTTGGGAGGCAGAGGCAGGAGGATCACAAGTTTGAGTCCAGAGGCAGCCTAGTAATTTAGTGAGATCCTGTCTCAAGATAAAAGTAAAAAATGGGCTAGGGGTGCAACTCAGTGGTAAAATGCTTGAAAAACACATCTGAGGCCCTGAGTTCAACCCCTTAATACTGCCCCCCCCCACAAAAAAAGTAAGGTTACTTGTCATGGTTGTCTGTCTGTCCATGCCACACTTGCCCTGCTGCTGTCATTCTGGACTGATCTTATAACTGTGAGCTCTCAATAGATTTCCTTCATAAGTTTGTTTGGGTTAGTGTATTAGTCAGCTGTTGTCCTATAGCAGTAATACCAATCCAAACACTCTTAAGGGGGAAGAGGTTTTATTGGGAGCTCACAGAGAATCAGTCCATAATGGTGGTAGGGTAGGCATGGTAGTGACAGCAGCAGCAGCAGGGTCTAAGGACAGATGACCTCCCAGCATGGCATGGTAGACCAGGAACAGAAAAAGACCAGGGCAGCAGGGGTAAAAACCTTCAAAGTCCCACCCCCAGGGAGCTACTCTCGCAAAGCAAGATTCCCACCTCCAGAAGTTTCATAACCTCCCAGGGCAGCACCACCAGCTGGGGGATGAATGGTAAAGCACACGACCTTTGGGAAACACATTGCTGTTCAAACCATGACACTCTATCCCCGACCCCCAAAGGTCTATGGCTACCTCATAATGCAAAATGCATTTAGTCCAATTTCAAGAGTCCCCAAAATCTTAATAGTCTTAACTGTGCTTAAAAGTCCAAGTCTCACTGAGACTCAAGGCAAACTTAGCTGTGGGCCCCTGAAAAACAAAAATCAGATTTCATACTTCCAATATGGAATGGTGCAGAATAAGTATTCCTACTCCAAAAGAGAAGAATGGGTGCACAAGAAAGGAAAGATTGGTCTGTAGTAAGATGGATACCCTGCTGGACATGCTCTGCTGGTTTAAGTCTGACACCTGGCACACACATCATCTGGTATGTGGGATCATCTGGATTTGAACTGGGTTGTGCAGCGCACCCTTGTGGTTCTCCTGGGCTGGATCCACCTGTTGCCAGTAGCATTCCTGGGCAGATGTTTCATGCTGCTGGCATGTCTAGCATCCTGACTTCTCCATTGTTGCTCAAGCTCCACCCTCAAAGCTTCATGCACTAGCTGTGCAGGGGCTTCCCGCTGGGCACCCAACCCTGCTACCCAATACCTAACCTTGAAGGCTGTCTTCTGGAACCTTGGTAGCAGCCTTCATAACCCCTTGACTATTGCATTCTCCATGTCTGCAACCATGGGAGAATGCAACAGTAACCTTAGACAGGTTATATCTTTTTCCCTCTTTAATTGCACACCACTTGGACGTTACCAGGTCTTGATGCTGGTTGGAGAGTTGTTGCTGTTAGGTGCTGTCAAGTCAGTATCAGATTCATAGCAACCCTCATTGGGTTTTCAATGGCTGACTGTTTCGGGATTGCCTTGGGAGTGGATTGCCAGGTCCTTCTCCCTTTTGTGCAGTGCTGGGAATTGAACTTGGGACCTCAGAGACTGCAACGCAGCACTCTATCAACTGAGCTATATCCCAGCCCCTGGTTGGAGAGTAGCTTCACCCTTTGAATCTCACTGCAGTGGTGGCCTTAGTATGCCCAGGCCTAGAAGAAACCATTTCCTTGGGCAACCTCTTTTCAGTAGTTGTCTGGAGACAGCTTTTCAGATACTTCTTTTTCATGCCTTATTTGGAGAGAGGTCTTACCTTCTGTGCCCTGAGGGAATTTCTTTTGTCCCAGCAAAAAGGTTGAGACCTCCCTTTACTAGGTCTTGCCTCCTTAACAATTAAGGTCTCCTGGCTGGAACCAGCCTTATCTACAGTAACCTTAGACAGGTTATATCTTTTTCCCTCTTTAATTGCACATTTTTCAGATCTTCTTGTTCTATTATTTTCTCTATTTTTCTATAAATCTTACTGAACACTGCAAGCAGTAACCAAGCCATGTGCCCTATATCTCACCACCCTGGTGATATTTTCTCTGCCAAATTAATCAGTTCATTACTTTCAAATTCAGCTTCATTCAACTCTTTAGGGCATGGAATCCAGACAGTCTCTTTGCTAGAATATAACATGGATCGCATGTAGTCTAATGTCCAGTAGAGTCCTTATTTTTCTCCAAAATGCTGTCAGCCCTATCCACATTTCTATGGGCAGTGGTGATCTGGACTTCTTATTCCCACCAGAACTGCCCTTCAAGCTGTCCAGGGCTTCTCTTGCCCTCATCTCCAAACTCTTCCAGACTCCTGCAAGCAAGTCCCAAAGATGGCCTAAGAACTACAGGATTAGGTTTCTTCACAGCAACCACCCCACTTTTTGGTTCTAGTTTTCTGTATTAGTCAGCTATTGCCCCTGTAGCAGAAAAGCCAACCCAAATAAACTTATGGGGGAAGAGGTTTATTGGGAACCAATAGAGAGTCAGTCATAATGGTAGCAGGGCCTATGGCTGAGAACCTCAAGGCATGGCATATCAGGAACAGAGAGTGACCAAGGTTGCAGGTCTGGGGTAAAAATCTCCGAAGGCCTTCCCCCAGAGAGCTACTTCAAAGCAAGAATCCCATCTTCAAAAGTTTTATAACCTTCCAGGACAGCTCCACCATCTGGAGACTGAATGTTAAAGCACATGACCTTAAGGGAACACTTTATAATATCAGACCATGATGGATGGATTTTCTGCTGCAGGTATTACAGTATTGCAGGAATACAAAACAAGAGAGACCGGGGCAAGTCAGGAGGATTTATTGTGTTGGCATATCTCAGAGGAGTCATCTCCCAAGCTAAGCCCTAACAAAAGGGAGTTTGACCTTTTAGGGAGCCTCTTAGGAAGACAGGGTCATAGGAGTAAAATGGCAGGGAAATAGACAAAGCAGGTTTACAGAAACAGAAAAATGGCTAGCAACCCTGTTGCCAGGAAGAAGCAGGAGGATGCACATTCTCAAAGTTTTTCACACAGGCTGACCTGTGAGTAACTCAGACAAGGACCTTAGAACTTGTAAGAACAGAGAACAAAGAAGTGGGTTTACATGAGGCAAGCAGTTTACCCAGTTGAAACAGCTTTGTAACTTACATGAGAAAACAGGTACTTACAATATCACTCACAAGAAACCATGGTTTAAACTTTACTGGTAACAAGTTAAGCAATCAGTAGCTGCAAATCGAGGAGCAAAGGCAATTCATAAAAACAAGGAATGGCAATTTAAAGGGAAAGGGGGTTTTCCTTTATGGGATCCACTTCAATATATTTATTTATACTTCTAATTCACTAATTATATCATCCATGTCATGCCTGGATCTGTTTTTATTGATGGCTTTTTGTCCTCATTATGACCCACACATTCTGTTTTTCTTTAAATACCTGAGAGGTTTAGGTTGGATACCAGTCATTACAAATTTTACATTATTGGGTGTTAGCCAAGCAAGGTGGTGTATGCCTGTGATACCAATGACTCAGGAGGCGGAAGCAGGAGGATCAAAAGTTTGAGTACCAAGGTAGTTGCCTATCTTAGAGAGACCCTGTCTCAAAATAAAAAATTAAAAGTGGGCTGGAGGTGCAGCCTAGTGGTAGAACACTTGCAAAATATGTGTGGAGAGTGAGGCCCTGGGTTCAGTCACATAGTCTTGCAAATTTTTTTTTTTTTGCATTATTGGCTTTTGATTTTGGAATATCCCTCCCTCCCTCCCTCCCTCCCTCTTTCTTTCTTTTATTTCTGCAGTACTGGGGATTGAACCCAGGGCCTCCTGCTTGCATGCATTGCAAATGCTGTACCACTGAGCTGTACCCTCGGCCCATTTTTAAAATTTTTGAGACAGGGTCTTTCTAAATTATGCAAACTTCCTTTGGTCTCAAACTTGCCATCCTCCTGCCTCTGCCTCCTGAAATGCTGGGATTACAGGTGTGCACCACTGCGCCCGGCAATTTTGGAATATTTCTTTAAATATCTTGGGCCATTTTTTTTTCTGGGATGCAATTAATATGCCAAAACCAGTTTGATCCTTGTGAGGCTTTTTTTTACTCTTTTCTTAGGTGAGTTCTGAACAGGTTTTATTCCTTTCTTGGCCCCACCACTGAGGATGCCCTTCAGTGCTGTGTGAGTCAAGAGGTCTTTCCACCGTGATTGGTGGGAACCAGCTGTTCCCTGCCCTGGGTGAGCTTGGGGATTGGTGTGGCTGCCCCTCCCAGGACCCTGGCTATTTGCTCACACACCACATGTGCTGAGAAGTAAGCAGCTGTAGACCCAGGTGGATTCTTACTTGCTGGTTTGCACCAAACTCTTTTCTGTGCACCTGTCTCTTGCCTTCCCTGTGGTTCCTTGCTGTCATGACCTCTCTGAAGACCAAACTCCCCAGTCTGGGGTAATGACAGGGAGTACTGTTTGCATGCACTGAGGAGTCACTGTCTCATGCCACCTGTTGTCCAGTGACTGAAAACTGTTATTTCATGTCTTTTCTCTGATTTTCTAAGCCATTGCTTATGATAGGGTAGTAAATCCAATCCTTTGAGGTAGAATCAAAATTATTTGTCCACTTATTTTCTATTAATTTTTTAATTGGTTGCTTGGAAGATGAATGGTTTTTGTTACAGTAGTTGGGGTAGAACCCACAGCTTCACACATACTTTGCAAGTACTCAACCACTGGGCTGTACCCCAAGCCCATTTTTAATTTTTTATATTGAGTCAGTCTTGTTGAGTTATGCATGCTGCCTCTGGCCTCAAATTCAGAATCCTTCTGCCTCTACTCCCAAGTTACTGGGTTATAGGTGTGCACCACTGTGCTCCATGGAAGACAAGTTCTTAATGACTGTATTCCTCTTCATACCTCAAGAATGTCTGTATCCATGGTGGATGGGCAGGTGTTCTGATAGAAAGGGAACATTGGGAGCTTATTGGATCCTATATCTGAGAACTTCTTTAGGAACCGAATTACATTACAAATGTTAAATTAACAAAAGTTTCATATGCATTTTGTATAGTATGCAAATACCTTGAAGATAAGTCAGTTTCCAATTTATGTTCTGGTTCCCAGCGAGAGTGTATCTCTATCCACGTGGGACAGGCAGGTGTCCAGATTGGCAATGCCTGCTGGGAATTATACTGCCTTGAGCATGGAATTCAGCCCGATGGTCAGATGCCAAGTGACAAAACCATTGGCGGCGGGGATGACTCGTTTAACACGTTCTTCAGCGAGACTGGGGCTGGCAAGCATGTGCCCAGAGCAGTGTTTGTGGACCTGGAGCCCACCGTGGTGGGTAGGTGCTCGGGCTCTGGGTGGAGGCTTTCCAGGGAGGGTGGGAGGACCTCAGCAGAGCCCCACATGGGCTCTGGAAAGCCTGGGAGGGACAGGACACATAAACATGTGCTCCCAGCATTACTGTGTGAGCAACTGAAAGGGTCGTGACTGTGGGATGCAGGTTGCTACTTTAGGACACCGTGACCCACAGGGCAAAGCTGCTTTGCTAGCAGTAAGGTGGGCTGCAGACAGTTTCCCTCCCAGCTGCCTCTGCCTTGGCAGGGTGGCTTCTGCAGATGCCCAGTGCAGGGTGCACAGGTGTTGCTTCTTCCCTAATACTGTGCACACTGTCGTGCTTGGCGTGGGAGTCCTGACCTGCTCTTAGACATAAAAAGGTAAGGAGAGAACATTGGTTTGAGTCCTGCATTTTAGAAGCTTGAGGTAGTTTCCAACTAGAGGTGGAAAAGAGAGAGCACCTGTCAGTGGCCCCCAGGAGGTGGTAGAATATCTCTGTGGCCTGTGAGACCCAGACTGCAGAGAGTCCCCTGATGTCACTGTCCTTCCCAAGTCACAGGGACCTGGTGACCACCCGGTTTGTGAGGGAGTTTTAAGTCACTCCTTTGATAGAGGTATGGGTCGGAAATACGTCCTTGTAGAAT
>VMDO01008076.1:0-78315 GCA_007922755.1 Pedetes capensis | reverse complement strand
TGGCACCTAACAACAACAATATGCAAAAGGAAATGAGAAATGAATTTAAATGTGTAACTAAAAAAAGCAACCAAACACAAAAGACAATAATGCAGAAAATAAGAGATAAAATAGGTTTAAGGCATGTAGGAAGCAAATAGCAAAATAACAGAAATACATTCCCTCTTATTAGTGATTAAATGTAAATGATTAAGTTCTTCAATCAAAAGACAGAGATTGGAAAATGGATTTTAAAAACATGATCCAACTATGTTGTTGTTGTTGTTAGGTGCCTTCAAGTCGGTATCCGACTCATAGCGACCCTTATAGGGATTTCAATGGCTGACTATTTCGGGATTGCTTTGGGAGTGGGTTGCCAGGCCTTTCTCCCATTTTTGCAGTGCTGGGAATTGAACTCGGGACCTCAGAGACTGCAGAGCAGCGCTCTACCAACTGAGCTAAATCCCAGCCCCGATCCAACTATATGCTGTCTATAAAAGACTCAGTGTTGATACAAACAGATTAAAAGTGAAAGGATGAGAAAAGATACTCCATGGAAATAGTAACCAAAAGAGGGCAGGACTGACTATAATAACATCAGCCAAAATAAATTTTAAATCAGACATGGTTACAAGAGACAAAGAAGGATACTACATATTAACAAAGGTTTCAATACAATGAGAAGATAATAATCTATAAACATGTTTGCATCTAATAACAGACTACCAAAATATATAAAGCGAAATCTGATAAAACTTATTTGTTGTTGGGTGTTGTCGAGTCAGGTCCAGCTCAGAAACCCTCATATGGTTTTCAATTGGTGATTATTTGGGGATTGCTTCAGGAGTGGATTGCCATATAATTTCTCTAGTTTTTGTAGTGCTGGGGATCAAACCCAGATCCTCAGAGAGTGTGGAGCAGTGCTCTACTAAGTGAGCTAAACCCTACCCATAATAGAACTTAAGGGAGAAATAATTAAAAAACTCACTCTCATTGATGGAGCCAACAAGAAAGAAGGTAAATAAGGAAATAAAGAACTAAACACAATAAACAAAATAGATTCACAAGACACGTAGAGAACATACTTTCTGCCAAGGACATTCACATTCTGCCCAAGCAGGTAAGGGACATTTTCCAGCACCAGACCCCATTTTGAGACATAACTTAAGTCTTAACAGATCTTAAAAACTGATACCATACAAAGTCTCTTCTCTCACCACGACAGGATGAAGTTCCAAATAAATACCTAAACTAAAACAAAACCTCCCAAAATTGTAGAAATTAAATAACCAATGGATCAAAATAAACACATAAATCAGAAGGAAAATTAGAAAATACTTAAAGAAATGAAAACACAACGTAGCAAAATGTATGGGATATGCAGCAAAACCAGTGATAAGGTAGAAGTTTATACCTTCAAATGCTTACATTAAAAAAACAAGAATGACCCCAAATCAGGAAATGCAAAGAACTAGGAAATGAGCAAACTAAGTCCAAAGTTGACAGAGGGAAGGAAATAATAAAGAGTACAACAGAAAGGAACGACATGGAGAATAGAAAAATGATAGAGAAAAATTAGAAAAATCAAAAGTGGATTCTTTGTAAAGATCAATCAAACTGACAAAACTTTAGCTAGATTGGTTAAGAAGAAGAGAGAGAAGACTCAAGTCACCAAAATCAGAAATGAAAGTGAGGAAATTAGAATAGATTCTACAGAAATAAAATTTATGAAAGAGTACTATTGACAACTGTGTACCAACAAATTGGTTATTCTAAATAAAAAGAACAAATCCCTAGAAACACAAAATCCACCAAGACAAAGTCATGAAGAATTACAAAACCTAAACAGAGTTGTAACTACTAAAGAGATTGAATTATAAATCAAAATTCTCCTCACAAGAGCCAGGTGCCATGGCACATACATATAATTCTAGCAAACAGAGACGCTGAGGAAGGAGGAAGGCAAAGTTGTGGCCAGAGGCAGCCTGCATAACTTAGAGATACCCTGTCTCAAAATAAAAAGAAAGAGGGAACTGGGGGTACCCAGGATGTGTGAGGATGTGGAGTCAACCACTCTGTACTGCAATGAAAGAAGAAAGAAGGAGGAAGGAAGGAAGGAAGGAAGGAAGGAAGGAAGGAGCAATTGATACCAATCCTTTTCAAAAGAAGAGGAGACACTTCCAATTGGAGAAATGCTGAGGCCACCGTTACCCTGATACCAAAGTCAGATGACATAACTAAAAGAAAATAAAATTACAGGACAACATCCCTATGAACACTGATGCAAATATTCTTAACAAAATATTGGCAAAACTGAAGTCAACAGCATATTAAAATGATTCCTATATATGACATGGTCAAGTGTGATTTACTCTTGGACTACAAAGATGGATCAACACATGAAAGTCAGTCAATGCAATGTACCAAATTAACAGAATGAAAAAACCCTACTTGATCATTTTAAATGAGAGAGTAAAGGCAGTTCCCCAAATCTGGCACCGTTTAATGATAAAAAAAAAATTCAACAAATTGGAAATAGAAGAGAAATATTGCAGTATAAAAAAGCCATATAGGAAAAGACTACTGTGAACATCATACTTTATGGTGAAAACAGAAAACAATTCCTTCAAGATCAGGAATAAGTCAAGGATTCCCACTTTCACCCACCTCCATTCCACATAGTTTTAGAAGTAATTTGCAAGAAAAATAAATAAAAGTCATACATATAGGAAAGGAAGGAGTAAAATTATTTCTATTTGCAGATGATATGATTTTATAAAAAGTCAATCACAAAAAAACTCTTAAATGAATTGAGTAAAGTAGCAGGATACAATATCAATACTGAAATTTGGCTGCATGTTGATATACTAATAACAAACCATATGAAAAAGAAATTACTAAACCATTTATAATCATCAAAAATACTGAGGAGTTAAATTTAACCAAGGAGGTAAAACACCTGTACAATGATAACTATGAATCATTGCTGAGAGAAATTAAAGACATAAATGGAAGGATATACTATGTTCATACATCAGAAGACAATATTGTTGAGATGCCAGTACTATCCAAGCAATTTGCAGATTCAGTGCAACATCTCCCCATCAAAATTTCAATGATTTTTCTGAATTAGTAGAAAAACAAATCCTAAAATTCATATGGAGTCTCAAGGGACCCCAAATGGCCAAAGCAACTTTTAAAAAGATGAACAAACTAGTGGACCAATGGTTCTGGACTTCAAAACTTACTAAAAAACTACTAAAATAAACCAGAGTGGTACTGGCATGAATAAAACAGATATATCGAGGAATCAAATTGAATAGATAACTCAAAGCCAAGTGTGGTGGCACATGCCTGTAATTCCAATTCTCAGGAGGCTGAGGCAGGAGGATTGACCTAAGTTCGAAGCCAGCCTGGTGTACATAGCGAGTTCTAGGCCAGCCTAGACTATAAAGCAAGATTCTGTACCACAAATAAAACAAAACAAAAGAAAAGAAAAAAACATAGATGGCCCAGAAATAAATCCTCACATACAGGGTCAAATGATTTTTGACAAAGGTGCCAAGACAATACCATTCAATGGCACAATATATGCTGCTGGGGAAACTGAATATCCAAATGCAAAAGAAAGAAATTGGACTCTTTCCTAACATCACATTTCTATGTTCAAAATGGATCAAAAAACATAAAAGTAAAATTCTTACAAGAAAACAGAGGGCAAAATCTTTACAACATTGGATTTGATGTTGATTCCTTGGATGGGACACCAAAGATACAGGTGGGGGGGGGAGAAAAAATAAACAAACTGGACGGCATGAAAAAAATTTTTTTTGCAGCACTAAGGTGTTGAACCCAGGGCTGTGTGTATTCTTTGTAAGTGCTATATCACTGAGCTGTACTCCCAACCCTTCTTTTATTTTTTATCTCAAACTCCTCTCTCTAAGTTACACAGGCTGCCTCTGGCCTCTAATTTGTGATCCTTCTGCCTCAGCCTCCTGAGTCCCTGGGATTATAAGCCTGTGCTACTGTGCCTGGTTGAAAAACAATTTTTTAAAGTGTTTATCAAAAGACAGTCCAAACAGAGTAAAGGGGAAACCCATAGAATAGGAGAAAATATTTACAAATTAGGTATCTGATAAGAGATCAACAACATACATAAATATATACACATATATATGGAGAGAAAGAGAGTCTTTAAGAGATATTTGTATGCTCATGTTTATAATAGCCTTACTCATGATTACTAAAATATGGCAGTAACTCAAATGTCTATTGATAGATGAATAAACAAAATGGAGTGCATATATGCAATGGAATATGTAGCCTGAAAAAGGAAGGAATTTCTGACATAAGCCATAACACACATGAACCTCAGGGACATTATGACCTCTCAGAAAAGTGAAACAAGCCAGTCACGCAAGACAATCATGTATACGAGGTACTTAGAGTGGTCAAACTTACAAAGGCAGAAAGAACTAAGTATGCCAAACGCCAGGAGGAGTGGGACATGGCAGTTACTGTTTACTGAGAACAGAGTTTCAGGTTCCCAAGGCAAAAAGAGTCTTGAAGATGAATGATAGTGAAGTTTACAGAGCATTTGTTGGGGATGTATTTAACCCCACCGAACTGTATACTTAAAATTATTAAGGTGGTAAATTTTATGTGCTGCATATTTTTTCTACAATAAAACAAATTGGAAAAAAAGACAAAGGGTCCTGATCCCTACAATAGCAAGGATCCCTACAATAGCAAGGTCAGAACTGGCAGCCAGTGCCAGGAGGCAAGCCAGGTCTGCAAGCGACAGACAGGTGGCTAGGCCCAGTTTGGCATCAGATGGCACTGGAGAGCACAGAAGAAAAATCTAGGGGCTGCAGCCCACAGAGGTATGTGCAGGAAAGGGGCTTTTGGCTTTCACACAGTTAGTCAGCAGGCAGCCATGGTTCATGTCAGAAATCACACCATGCAGGAACAAGCAGGTCGCCCACAGTGACAGCTGAATTTCCAAGATGGGAAGTAGGCAGAGGGGAAAGGACAATTTCATACCTACTCAAGGTGTCTAGCCTGCAGCCGTACCACTGTGGCATCCAATCCCATCAGATCTCAGAAGCTAAGCAGGGTCAGGCCTGGTTAGTACTTGGATGGGAGACAGCCTGGGAACACCAGGTGCTATAGGCTTGGGAGATGGACCCGGCAACCCACTCCCAAAAATCAATCCACCATTGAAAACCCTGTGAATATCAGAGAAGCACTGACAATAATTTTTTTGTCTGTTGTACATAGGGTCTCTGTGAATTGGACACTGACTCGATAGCACCTAACAACAACAAGATATCTAAAGTCCATGTGGTCAGCAGAAGTCCTAAAGCAACCATCTCTGAGGCCAGTTTCCAGAATGTGGGATAGGCTTTCATCATCCCTTCCAAAAAGGTCCTGAGCACTGCATACCCTGGTGGCCTCACCTATGAGGAGAGAAAGAAGTCAGGTGTTAGAAGCAGGGACACCTGACAGACACAGGCTAAGCATGACCTCTTTGTTTTTAACTTTAGAAAACAATTAGCACAGTTGAAGTGAGCTGAAACCCTATTACAAGAGTCATGAGTCCATATTTTTAGGAAGAAAATGAGTGCAGGGGATGAAGAAGACAGAAGAGACCCACTCTTGGTCTCTCATTAGGTTTGCTATTGTCTTTGCAAAATCAAAATGCAGTTATATTTCATTTCCAGCTTAAAATGCCTTGAAACTCTATTATGTTCTACATTTCAAAAAGTCATAGCCAGAGAGAGGGTAACTGCTTCTAATTTGCAATGCATTCCTTGGCATAATGTTCATTCATAGGACTTGTGTTAATAATATTATACACTTCAAAGTGAATCCTGTATATTCTACAGACTTAACTAGAGTTGTTCAGAGGCACATTAACAAGTTGCTGAAATGCAGAAGCATTTGGATTTGTTGGGCAGTCACAGCCTATTATAGGTTGTGTCAAGGCAATTTCGGGGACAGGCAAAAGAGAACCGCTGCTCTCGGTGGAGCCTCAGGCACTACTTTCATATTTCATTAAGAATGACAAAGACATAGATTCCTTTTGTAGGTGGGCTCCAGTTGAAGAAATATTAGCTGTGAAATGCAACCTTAGAACACATCTAAATTATCAGGAAGTTATTTGCTTTAGCAAAGGATTTTTTGCACTCAACAGTTATCATTCATTCATTCAACAAACATTTCCTGAGTTTTCCCATGAATTCTCATAGCATTCCATAAATAATATGACGAAGACATGATGGTTCCCTTGGAAGAACTGACACCCTAACGGTACATGTTAACATTTAGCTACATCCATGAGGTGACAAGTGAAAACAACTTGAAAATGATGGAGACTCTATTTCTAGGAGGAAATTTAAGGAAAGCTTCACAAAGGAGATAGTTGTCTAGCTGCGACTCAAAGACAGCAGGATGTGAACAGAGCTTGCAAGCAGGAAAGAGGAACAAGCTGAACATGTATAAAGGAGTGAGCTAAGAACACAGATGCATGCAGCTATACCACTGTGGCATGGCATCCCATCCTGTCAGATCTCAGAAGGTAGTAGGGTCGGACCTGGTTAGTACTTGGATGGGAGACCGCCTGGGGACACCAAGTGCTGCAGGCTTGGGAGAAGGACCTGGAAACCCACTCCTAAAAATCAGTCAGCCATGGAAAACCCTATGAACAGCAGAGAAGCATGACAATAGTGTTTCATCTGTTGTTCATAGGGTTGCTATGAGTCAAAAACTAACTCACCAGTACCTAATAACAAGGACAGGAAAATTCAAGGCACATGGAGAGCATGGCAAAAGGATCCACCTGTCCAGTCATACACTTTGAGTAAGAGACTGGGATTTAGAAAAAGAATTGTAAAAGCAAGTTGGAATTGAGTCGAGAAAAGCCATAAATACTGGGAAAGAAATTCGTGGTGGATTTGTTAGGCAATCAGGAGCCACAAAGCTTTCTGCAAAGAAAAAGAATAGGATTGATGTTTATTGAATCAGAGCAGCACTCACCTTTTGAAATGCTGAGGATCTTCTACAGGGAAAGAAGATTGAGAGCAGCAACATCGAATAAAAATATGCTGCCAGAGATTGGCAGAGAAGTGATGGGGGCCTGATTTCATGTGTATACACAAGAGGTTTACTTAAGCCAAAATGCCACAAGTTTCCTGTGGCCTAGACAAGGCTTATTTGTACTGTGCCAGAAGTGTCATGGCACTGGACCAAAGCACAGAGAGAACAAGGGTCTTGCTCCCATAAAAGGTTTTCAATGGCACCATCTTCGCTGGCCTTAGGGAAGATCAGGCATATAACTCACTTAGAGGAATGGAGTGGTGGCATTGTGATGCCCCTGCCAGCACTCAGAAAATGCAGTTGTCAAAAACATGCTCTACACAGGACCAAACCACAAGCAAGTTACTAATAGGGTCTGTAGTAAGTCATAGGCATTCCAGAGTAGTCCAGACTCAGGTAAGAGCATGTGAAGTCCCAGAGGAAAGTGCAGATGAGATAGATTTAGAAACAATTCCTATGGGGCTGCTGATAATGCTTGTTTGTCAATTCTTTTTTTATTATTATTATTTTTTTATTAGAAATTTTTAATGTACATCATAATGTGATTCATTTTGACATGCTTTTCGTTGTGACAATTTTCATATATGCAATTTGATAAGCATTATACATATAGGTTACCCCTTACCCTCCTCTATGTTTCCCCCCGCCCCCCTTCCTATCTAAGTTTCCCATCCAAGTCTTCTCTATCTTTTACTATATAGTATTTTTCTATATGTCCTTGGGTTCCATTTCTGTTTAAGATAGAAACTTTTCCTGTAGTGGTCTTTAGTAAAGACAGCCTGGTGGCTGCTATGAAATCCTGCAGTGGATTCTTGCATTTAGTTACAGGTAAGGTTGTCTTGGAAACCAAGTATCACTTCTTTTGGAGTGTAGGCATGACCATTACCCAGACATTCTCCTAGGAAGTCAATAAAGTGCCAAGACGATTAATCCCTCTAGGTATGAGAATATATTAACTACCCAGATTGAATGGATCCTATACAAATTCAAAGTTAGCATTTCTATGTCTAGAGACTGTGGCTGGAGGTGAGGCAAGTAAAATGATAAATCATCAAAGAGTTCTATCTTAATAGGGGTTTTTATGCCAAGACAAACTACTTTACAGAGCCTTCAAGGTCAGCAAGCTATAGTTTTAGGCTTGGATATATGAACAAGGGAAGCTTAATATGCCTGAGTTGTTTAGTTTGGTGGCTAGTGGCCCTCTCTGTTAGACAATAGTGTTGAGGAAGGGGAAATTGTCTGGGTAGGTGATGATTTCTATAAAGAATATGTTGTGCTGAGATGGGAAGTCCAGAGCAAGATGTTGGTCATCAGATAGAGGATGAAGGATTAGCCAGAAGGTCAAGGCATAAGATCAAACATTTATCAGAATAAAACAAAAAACAATAAAGTTATTCTTTAAAGCAAATGATCACTTTGCATATACTTTTCCAGAACTATCTCAAAAATTTAAAATGAGTCACACATTTGCTTTGATATCATATTGGTACTATATAGAATCTCATTATACACAATTTTGGAGCAATAAGTAAAAAAGTTCCTTGTTAAGGAACTACAAAGTTCTGATATGCCCCTCATTCTTAGTTACTTAATGTATTTATTAAAATAATACTATTGCTAAAAATTTATGATGATAACAGTTGCTATCAATTTAATCTTTAATAAAAGTACTGTATGTTAGGTGTTCATATTTCAAACTTTCTGAGCTTCAGGTGTGATTTTCATCATAAACTAAGAGTCAAATTTATGAAATATTACTGGTGTTTACCATTTTTAGGAACACAGCATTAAATCATAAATCTAGGAGTTAATACATGCTTTATAGTCTGTTTTTTGGACTTTTCTCCCTTAGTATCCCTCAGATGAGTAGACAATTGGGCTCTGTAAGTATAAGTAACTCTGAGAGGCAAAATTTATAATGTAGGTTCATATTGCAAGAAAACCTCCCAGTTCCCTTGAAAAGAAAACTATTCATATGATTGTTTTTGCAACTTCACACTCAAAAAAAAAAAAATCACCTAACCAACCTAGAATCCAAAACAAAATTAGTCCACTAATCACTCGAATATAAGATTCACAAGGGTAAGGAATTTTGTCTGTCACCATTTCCTCAATGCCTAGAACAATGCCTGGCACTCAGTAGCTATTGTTGTTGTTGTTAGGTGCCTTTGACTTGGTGTCCCACTCATAGAGACCCTATGTACAATAGATGAAACACTATTGTTGTGCTTCTCTGCTATTCATAGGGTTTTCAATGGCTGATTGTTTTTTGGGAGTGGGTTGCCAGGTCCTTCTCCCAGTCAGTAGCTATATTATTTGCCAAATCAGTTGATCAACAAACATTAAAGAGAAATGTTTATTTTTCCACAGAAATAGCTGGGAAAATTTTAAGTGGGACTAGTCTTAATTTTGAAACATCACTCCACACATTTCAGGACATTAGGGTCCTTGTTTCCTCCTAAACTGTGCTAGTACCCCACTGTAACATCCAAAGACATCTTCACTTTTTCAAATGGTCCCTAAGTGGAATTTCTGGCCCCAATTTTCTGACCCAGTATTTGAAATTTGTAATACATTTTTGACATCTGAATATGATCTACAACCAACTTCATGAGGTTGTATTGGCATCTGCAGAATAAAAGGAAATAGACTCTGAAAGATTTGACTATAGATTTAGGTGATTGCCATGTGAAGAAAAATTGCTCCCTGCTACAAAAGTGTCCAGTGTCCAGGGGAAAAAGGAAGCAAAAAGAGTAGGAGAAGATGACTAGCATCCCCCAATATATAAGAAAACCATGGAAGAACACCCATCTCCCATTACAAAATAATCTCCTTGCCCTCCAAAGAAACCATCTCCAAGCTAATGATGAAAGTCAGAGGGAAGAGCACAAATACTCCATCAGGCTACATTCAGCTTCAGCAGAGGCCAAACTTAAAAATCCCCTACCAAAAGAAATCTGAATTGCCAAAATCAATTTCTTAATTTACATTAGCTTAGAAACTATACTTTTTGCAGTATGTTCTCATTTCAGTTTTGCAGCAAATATTTATTATTTTATAATGAAATGAATTTACAAGGAGTGAAAAAAATACCCTAAGTATAACATATGGGCTCGGTATCAATTCTATTGCACACAATGCAACAAAAGAATAACATCAGTAACTCTTCTGACCTAAAGATTACAGAGCCTGTTGGATTTGATTTTTGAAGAACATAAACTATTTCTTCTTCTTGGGAGAACATTTCTATCTAGATGACTAAAAGCGACGTCTGAGACATGGCTGACTCAGCTTTTATCTGACAGAGAATGTGACAATCTCAATTGCTCACCAAATCTGATGTCATAGACAGAAACTCTACCTATTCATTGCTCAAAAGTCCAAATTTAACATATAACAGCAAAACAGTAGAGCAGTATAAAAGGAGCCAGAGTGAGGAAACTTCAGTGGTAATAAATTAATACATGAAGACACTAAACGTCCAACACTTAGCCACAGTGCTTGGCACATCTGGCATTTAATAAATATTTGGTGAATAAAGAAATAAGAGAGATTACTTTAGCCTCATAAGAAATTTAAATTATGTCCAATATTCTTGATTATAAGGGAAAATATATTGCCCCATACATTTTATAAGGATTTCCATTAAAATGGTTCCATATTCATTTTTCATGCTCACAAGAGCAACAGCCTGTTATCTGAAAAAGATACTTACCTAGAATAGGCTATTTTCAGATAATGTCAGAGTCTTTTTTTAAAAGAATTACTAAAATACAGGATATGAGTTAGAAACTTGATTTTAAAAAATGCTTGAGAGAGAATTTCAGGAATCGAACTCACTGAAAAGACTGAAGAAGTACATTTTATGTTACAGTCACCCGTCCAACTCTCCTCACAGAGAACAGACATTCACAGACCCCAAAATCATACACTTTGCACAGCAGAGTGCTCAGTACCTGCAGTGAGCTCTGTGCCCCTCCGTCAAGACAATATGAACAAAGACATATGGACATTTAACTATAGGAAGCATCACAATACTCCAGAGTCACCAAAGAGCCCACGTGGAGGGAGGCTGAGAACACGTATTCCTTTTATAGAAAAAGAAATATGCATGGCAAGTTACATGTCCTCAGGCACACAAGTTGGTACCTGAGAGAAGACTATGAATGGAACTTCTTAAATTTGATCTTCTTCAAAAATAAGAATCTAGGATAAATGACTAAGTAGCACCAATAAACAAGATCAATAAATCTATCAGTAGACATGGTGATGCTACCACCCAGAGCAACTGAAACACTATAAACATCCCACCTTACAAATGATCAGAACCATTGTGTACCAGGTAGGGTCAGAAAGAGGCAGACTAACCTCACGTAAGCTCTCAGGAACGCTTCACCCATGATGGCCTCAGGAGCATGGTGAAAGAAAGCCACAAAAGGAGTCCATCATACTCACTGAGCATCTGAGTCAAGACAATATACAAGGCTGGGACAGATGACTACAAATTCTCTAACCTTTGCTGGCCAGCTGCAAACAACCCACTGTGAAAATGCACAAGAGGCAGAGGAAGGGACCGTGCTGATCATGTTATATCAAGAGCAAAGAGAGATACAAACAACAAAGGAGCCAACTTCTATCTGGAGATGTCAGGCACTTGCTCAGTGTGGTTATGACCCAGAACCCCTGCTTTCCTGGAATTGCTATTTTTTATCTATCAGCAGTAAGTTTTAATGGAACAGTCACAAGTTGCACCCTGTGGTTCACATTCATTCATTTGCTAAACACTGATGACGAGAAAGGCACAGTACAAGCACTTGAGGTTACAAAATGAAAAGGCATGATGGTTGCCTAGGAGGAAGGTACAGTCAAATTAGAGAAAAACAGCAAACGCAGAGGTACAAGTATTCCTGGAAGTACTTTCCAAGTACATACCAAGCTATGAAGAAGTAAAAGGAGCCAGCCTCAAGATGGAGAGCAGAGTGATCAGAGGTTATGGTATGAGCAAAGGGAAGATCACAAAGTTATAGGTTTTGCAATTCAGAAGTATCTGCTGTCAACCTGTGAGATGGGTGGAAGTGAGCAAGACAGAACCTGAAAGCCAGAGAGGACCCAACTGGAGGAAATAGAGGACAGAGAGGCTAAGCAGACACAGCACACAATACTCAACTCACTGTGAACTGAAAAAAGATGTAAAATCAGCATGACTCCAGGGTGTCTGATTGGGATGCTCATTTCCCAGGATTAGAAATACAGGGCATAAATTTAACTCTGATTAGACATAAATAGTGCCTTTGGGACTTCCCAAATGGAGAGACCCATGAGCACTAGATGTGTAGGTCTAGAAGTAAGAAGGAGGTCTGAATATGAGCAGACAGCATGGTGATGGAGCCATTGCATGGCAGAGAGAAGGTTCAGAGGGAGAATGGACCATAGGCAAGGATGTGATCTCTGAGGATATCAGAATTTAAGAAATGAACAGCCTAAGGGCAAGCCATCAAAGGAGAAAGAAAAGAAGTCATCAGAAGGCAAAGAAGAAAGAGAGGTCGAGAAAACAATTATTGTTTTTGTTATTTTAAATAATGTTGGAGTCCTCATTGGTGTCATGTGGTCAGATCAGATGAGGAAAGAAGGAAGAATCCCTGGTAATTGTTGTTGTTAGGTGCTGTCAAATTGTGTTGGACTCATAGTGATCCTCATAGGGTTTTTGATGGCCGATTGTTTCAGGATTGCCTCAGGAGTGGATTGACACGTCCTTCTCCCATTTTTGCAGTGCTGGAAATCGAACCCAGGACCTCAGAGACTGCAGAGAGGCACTATACCAACTGAGCTAAATCTCAGCCCCAGCCTGGTTATTAGCAGGTCATTATCAACCCTGGCCAATGTTCCTGAGGTGCCAGATGGATATGTTGGTAGGAAACAAATGAGATGAGAAGCCAGTGCAAACTTGCTCAAGGAGCACCAAAGCTCAGTAATACAGTTCATTGTAGAATATTGGCTGTTCACTGCTCTGTTCTAGTTACTCACTACTGGTGCCCCTGCCCCACATAACCAGAGAGTATCTATCATGCTGCATATCTGCAGCCCAGGAGAGATCAACATTCAAAATTGGACTTTGATCCCCAGCACTACAATAAAAAAGTAGAAACTGTAAGTATAGTTTCTAACCAATGAATATTGCTTCTGCATCATCATAAAGTCAAAATATCATAAGTTGAACCATTATAAATTAGGCACTATTTTTATATATACATTGTGGAAAATAATATAAAATGCCAGCTCTATAATTTTCAAGTTATATTAGGCAAACAACTTAATTTATCTTATCTCTGCTTGATTTTATTAATTGATAGAATAATACATCAAAGAGTTATATGTAACAGTGCATGTAAAGCATTTAGCTTAGAGTAAGGTACACTGGATGCAGTTGGGGATGCTAATTATTAAAATGACTACCATTGTTACTCCTATAGCTACAACTGGTCCAGGAGGGAGCTGAGAAAAGCAAAGCAAAGATGTAAGTGCAAGATGGGTTGAAAAGAAAAGCATTTAAGGGTTGAGGTAAAGAACAGGTATCCCTGGAGACACCTCTGGAGATGTTGGAGAATTGGATGATTAGGAAGTTATGAATAGAAGCTGAATGCTGAAAAAGAGGTTTGATGCCAGATAACAGAATATGACTATAGAAATGGGCACTGAATTGGAATGAACATAATGACCATTCCTTCATTCTCAAGAAGCAAATATTTCTTGGGAAATGATGGTGCTCTTTTGGGAAGCTGGAGCCACAGTCTGAAAAACTTCAGACTCTGCTGAGAAGTCTTGAGATTAGGAGGCAGGATGCTTATTGTCACAAATATGGATGTTGCACAAGGCCGTGGTCAGCAGCAGCCAAGTGACCATTGACTTAGAGATCAAAGAGCATAAAATAGGTAAGATCACAGACCAGCAAAAAGGAGAGCTAAGGAACAGTGTCTGTGGATGGAGAGAAACTTATAGCAGGAGGGGTTTTGCATCAGAAGGAAAGAAGAGGAATGGGCTCCAAGGCAGTGGGCCCCTGGCTCCACCTGACAGGAGGGAAGTACAGGAGCTAAGTATGGAGAGGGGACAAAGTCTTCAGTTATAAGGAGCAGATGGAGGATGTGCTCTATGAACACTTTGGGAATAGAAGGCTGTTCAAGACTAGGTGGTGTTGTGCACGCCTGTAATCCCAATACTTGGGAGGCGGAGGCAGGAGGATTATGAGTCTGAGGCCAGCCTGATACACATAGTGAGATCCTGTCAAAAAGAAATAAGAATAAAGGAAGGAAGGAAGGAAGGAAGGAAGGAAGGAAGGAAGGGAGAGAGAGAGAAGAGAAGAAAGAATGAGTGAGAGAGGGAGGGAGGAAGCAAGGAAGGAAGGGAGAAAGGGAAGAAGGAAGGGAAATGCTGTTCAAAAATCTTAGCAACAAAAAGTCCCAAAAGATGAGATTTAAAAGTGGGCTGAAGGTCTGAGTAGTAATTTCTAAAAGAAAGCATACAAATGCCAGAAAGTATATGAAAAATGCTCAACATTACTAATCTGCAGGGAAATACAAATCAAAACCATGGTGAGATACCATCTCACCTTAGTTAGAACAGTTATTATCCAAAAGAAAATGACAATAAATGCTGGCAAAGATGTGGAGAAAGTGGAATTCACATACTATTAGTGAGAATGCAAATTAGTATAGCCATTAGGAAAAATCTATGGAGATTCCTAAAAAAATGAAAAGCAGAACTATGCTATGATCCATCAATCCCATCTCTGGGTACATATCCAAAAGGGATGAAATAATTATACAGAAAGATACTTTTACCCCTCTGTTTATGCAACACCATTCATAACAGCCAAGATACGGAATCAATCAAGGTGATCACCATCAAATGAATAGATAAGGAAAACGTAGTATACCCACAATAGAGTGTTATCCACCCATAAAGAAAGAATGAAATCCTGTCATTTATAACAATGTAGATGGAACTGGAGGACACTGTGTTAACTGAAATAAATCAGACACAGAAAGAAAAATACCACATATTCTCAATCATTTGTGGAAAGCAAAATGTCAATTTTATAGAAGATGATGAAATAGTAGTTACTAGAGACTGGGAAGCACAGAGGGAAGGAGTATGGAAAGGAATTAGACCAGGGCATCAAAACACAGAATGGACAGTGGGGTTATTGTTTTGTATAATAGTTTATGATATATTCAAAATAAGTAGAAAAGATAAGTATAAATGTTCCCTACACATAGAAATGATTAATGTAGGAGGAGGATATGAAAGTATGTATTACTCTGATTTAATCATTACACATTGTATGTATTTATTTGTTTATTTATTTTTATATGTTGCTGCCATCGAGTCAGGTCCAATTCATAGTGACCCTATGTACAACAGAATGAAACACTCCCCGACACTGTGCCATGCCCAGCACTATATCAGTGCTTCTCTGCTACTCATAGAGTTGGCTGATTGTTTCAGGATTATTTTGGGAGTGGGCTGCCAGGTCCTTCTTCCATTTTTGTGGTGCTTGGGGTCAAACCCAGGGCTTCAAAGAGTGCAGAGTAGCATTCTACCAACTGAGCTAAACCCCAGCCTCAACACATTGTATATATGTATCAAGTTATTATACTCCAAGTATGTGTACTAATATTATGTCTCAATAAAAAAAAAGTAAAAATACAAATAAAGGTTAATTACCCCAAAGTGCATTTACTCCATCTGGTAGCAAAGACATGGGGCATAAGGGCCTGTAGGCTTTCTAGAACCTACAAAACAGACTTTTAAAAAAATGGGTTCCAAAATATGAAACTAAAAACTTTGCTGTCTAAATGTTTAATTAAGTGTACACAAAACGTATCATTATGTCGCCTTCATTAATTGTTAAATTTAGTGCTCATAAAAATTTCATTACATTTAGAAAACAATTTGTATGTTAGATTTTTCCCACTTTGCAAGAAACCCTGAGTAAGCACAACGGTTGTCAAGAAGTCACAGTCAGTTGTAAATTATATTAATTTCTCATAACCAAAGATTTTAAAGATAAAATTATAGTAATTCTTCCAAATTGTTATAATAAAATTTTATTTAGTATAGAGCATTGGTGGATGCTAATATTCTTGATAGGACCTATGAAAATGCCTATAAACCAGTCACATGGAACTGAGGCCCCCAAAAGCAGATGGAATGAAACAGGATGAGCCAAGCCAAAGGAAAGAACCCCAAGCATCTCACAAAGAGAAAATTATCATCTTCTGGAAACTTTAGCACCCCTTCTAGCTGAGGAATACTTGACCTTCGGGTGCCTCAGATGCCTTTAGCAATCTGATAAAACCTCAAGACCTCTTTGCAAAACAATGTTTACAAATCCACAAAGCAAAAAGCACAAGATCACAAAAGAAACCAATTATACAGTAATGCAGCTATCAAAATACATCATGCTTTTGTGATAAAAAGGTAAAGGAACATAATAAAATAATAAAATCTGGTTAGATTTCCTGATAGTGAATTTCAAGACATCTTCAACAACAGGAATGTGTTTTTTAAATATTGGCTTTTATTGGTGTGAGGAATTGCTAATATTATTATGGCTTGTTGCTCACAAATATAATTGAAAAAACACTTTCAAGAGATTGCTGCACATAAAGACACAGTTTTGTTTCTCATCCAAGTTCACAGACCTCTAAAATTCTACCCACAGAAGTGTATGAATTCTGGGTTAAAAACCTCTGTTCCGGCTCCTTTATAAATACAATGTATGGGTGGGGAGCACAGGTGAAGGACTGAGATGCTGGGGTAGAAATGTGCTAAGGGGTCTCCTAAAGACCTCAGATTCAACGGTGCACCCCCCCCCCATCCTCATTTCCTCTCTCTAAGCTACTTCAGAAATTCATCACAGTGAATCTATTTCCACTGATTTTCCCTGTTCTAGTGAAACTTCATTTAAACAATACTGATGTTGGATAAAGATGCACACACATGCACAAACACACATCTGTGCACAGACGCCCCTCCCAAGTTAGAAGACAATTTCACAGACAGGAACAACCACAAAGAATACAGTATAAGAATTAGCAATAATAAATGACACAAAAGGAAATCTCGAAAAGGCTGTGAAGATTTAGAACTGATGGCCATTATCTTAAATCATATTCATTCTTGTTAGTAATTAAACCTGTATTAACTAAATACAGAAACTGCATTTTTGCCCATCAAATTAGCAAAGATTAAAATGTTAATCTAGCATTTGTGTGGCTGAGGTAAATTGGAGACTTTCATATATTCCTGGTGAGAATACAAATCAGCACCATCTTCATGGAGGGCAATATGGGTATACACATCAAAAGGCCGTAAAGTACATGCACACCGTAACACTCAAGTGCCACTCCAGAAATGCCTCCTAAATGTCTGCACAGTGGACAAAAGTGTAGTGAAAACTTAGAAACAACTTACATTTTCTTTGTAAGACTGGTTAAATAAATTATAGAATAGCCATCCAAATATAAACCATCAGAAATAAAATATCTATAAATATTAAAATAGGAATTTAAATGTGCATAGAAAAGTAGAATTCAGAATATTATTGATAGTATTACTCTACTCCTGCTAAATAAAAGGCTATATGTGTATATAAATATAGTTTACAAATACATGTAATATACAGTTTATATATAAACACTTAAATAGAATATGTAAATATATATTGTTTATATCAGGAGAAGGACTTGGCAATCCACTCCCAAAGCAATCCTGAAATAACCACGCATTCAAAACCCTATGAGGGTCACTATGAGTCAGACCTGACTCAATGGAACCTAACCTGCTTATACAGGAATATTAGTAGAGTGCTGCTCGGTGTTCTCTGAGGCTCTGGGTTTGATTCCCAGCACCACAAAAATGGAAGAAGGACCTGGTAATCATCTCCTGAAGCAATCCCAAAATAATCAGCCATCAAAAACTCTATGAATAGTAGAGAAGTACTGATGCTTTTGAATTATGGTACTGGAGACATCTATTGAATATACCATGGACTGCCAAAAGAACCAACAGATCTGTCCTAGAAGAAGTGCAACCAGAGTGCTCCTTGGAAGCAAGAATGGCTAGACTGCATCTTCCATAGTTTGGGCATGTAGTCAGGCGAGCTCAGTCCCTAGAGAAAGACATCATGTTTGGGAGAGTGGCAGGTCAACGCAAAAGAGGAAAACCCTCCACCAGATGGATTGACACAGTGTCTGCAACAATGGGCTTAAACATAAATAAGATCGTGTGCCTGGCACAGAATCAGGAAGTGTTTCGATCTGCTGTACATAGAGTCGCTAGGAGTCAAACTCAACTCAACGGCACCTAACAACAACAGCAATTGACAAAGTACCATGCATGGCACTGTTGTAGATAGGGTTGCTATGAGTCAGACCCAACTTGATAGCACCTAACAATAACATACAGAAATGGATAGATGATTTGCAGATATATAAAAGTAATGAGACAGGCATGGTAGTACAACTGTAATCCTAGCAGTTGGGAGGCTGAGGCAGAAGGATTGACATAAGTTTGAGGCCAGCCTGGGCCTGTCTACAATGAGACCATTTCTCAAATGGTCTCCCCTCTCCCCAAAAAAAGTAAAGAAATCTGAAAGGATAAACCAAACCATACCATTAATAGGGGATCTCATATGGATGGAATTTTAATTTTCAACTAAAATAAAAGTAATACAGAAAACATGGGTCATTATATATCACTTTGTAATTAGAAAAGGAAATAAAGATATTTCATTTGGAAAAAAAAAATAACCCGCTTTCTGTGTCAACCAAAGGCTGACTTCTTTGAAAGGAACTTTTGAATAATTGAGTTTTGTCTCTACTTAACAAGAATCCGGGGCTTCAAACACTTAATTGGGTCATTTCAGTTCACACCTGAAAGCAGTAACCTGGGATGGCAGCTGAGCAGGAGCTTCCATCCAGACTATTGCTAAAGGTCCGCTAGGTCAGGCAGGGGCCCTGCCAGCTGATTGGAGGGTGTCCTCATGGTGGCTATGCACTAGGCCTTTTCAAAGGGCCACAGAATCAGCTGTCCAAGAGCCACTGTGCATGGCAGGTCTGGCTGAAAGTCCTGGTCTACCTGTTCCCTCACCCACCCTCTCTCTGGTCAGGTACTCTGTACCTGCCTCTCCAAGCGCCTGAAATCGAGTGTGCCACAGGCGGCCCACAGATGGCTCGCATCATACCTTCTTCCTGCCCCACAGCGTGTACTGAGTGACCTGTCTGTGTACAGGAAGCTCCTGTCTACACACCATAGCAGAGGATATTGGGAGGGGCCACAGAGAGGAGAAGTGATCTGGCTACAGGGTCCAAGATCATGGTAGTCTCTTGGGGAAGGCATTGCTTGAGTTGGACCGCAAATGCAGAACAGTCTTCTCCAGACAAAGAAGGGGCAGAGAGGGTATTCATCTCTGGAAGGGGAACAGTGTTCAGATATGAGAAAGCTCATAGCGAATGCTTCAGGCATGAGGAGCATCTGATTGGCATGAGTAGAGTTCTTCCAGGTGAATTTCTGGAGCTGAGTCTGAGACAGACAGGGATGAAGTAATAAAGGCCTTGTAAGAGAGTCCTTGGAGAAAATCCCCCCATGGACGTGAGGATCTCTAATGCTACTGTTAAAATGCTTCCTTCTTGTGGAAAACAGCAGAGACTATGTCACAGATTGTGACTCCTGTCTTGGGTTTTTAATCCAGATTAATCCAAAAAGTGTGTCCATAGCTAGCAGAGATAGGAGCCCCAACTGCTCCAGGTTGGGGATGGAGGTGGCCTGGAGGAGATACAGAAGAAGCCAAGGGCATGGCCCATCTGCAGGTCCCTAGGTAAGCTTATCATCAAGGTCATGTCCTCCAGTGTTTCTATAAATATTAGGAACACTGATCTTCAGTGTTCAAAATGAGGCAAGAGAAATGTGATGTAGTCAAGGATCCACCACTTCTGTCCTAATAAAAGAATACATGGGATCTGATCTCTCTCCTCACTCCCACCACCCCTTCTGCATACAGTCAACTTGTTCTACTCAGCTGTAACTCACAAGTGCTCCTCCTACTGCATGACTAAACAATGTGTCCCCTGGATTAAGGTTTGCATTGCCACAAATGGGCATAGAACTGAGGACACTGTATTTGGCCTGAAAAATTCCTTAGCAGGTCTCTGCCCTTGGTATCTTGCCATTTCCATCTAATTTCAAACGAAAGTAATAAGTGAGGCAAGCCCTACTATGTCAGCCCTCAGAAGGGACCATGACTTCTCTATCAAGAAGTTTGAGGTGGAGCTCACAGGAAAATACACCACTGAAGTTGTATGTATTAATTGGCTCCATGTTATTATAATGAAAAACCTGACATAATTAACCTGTCAAAAGAAAAGGCTGATTTGGGCTCCTGGCTTTGGATGTTACAGCCCAGGATTGGGCAAAGTCATTGCTTTGAGCCTCAAAGGGGCACCACATGGCTTCAACAGGGAGCCCACAGTGGAGGGAACGTCTCATCAGTCAGGAAGCAGAAAGGAAGAGAGGGTGGTCAAGGCTGCATGATCCCCTCTGAGAACACAACTCGAGTGACCTAAGGATCTCCTATGAGGCCCAGCTCCTAAAAGTCACCCCACAGCTCAGTAATGCCACCCTGGGGACCAAGTGCAGACCTTTGGGGGCCCTCCAAGACTGAAAGTGTAGCAGTGTCTAATAAGGATAGGGTCACGGTCAGGCAGGTCCTTATATAATAAAGGCAATTCTGGTGGCAAAATGGCCAGGCTGGATGGAAGAGAGGACACTTAGAACAAAGGTCAAGAGACAGTGGCATCATACCAGGCGGGAGGTGATAAAAGCTTGATCTCATTCTCATACAACACAAAGGGACAGAGATGAGGTGAGCAGTGTCAGGGCAGAATCTCTAGGTCTGGAGATGGCAGGTGAACAGGTTAAATGTAACTCAATAGTTTTTAGTCAGGGGAGCAGAAGAGGCTTTCTGTTATTAAACAAATGATAAAAGGAAATATAGGAGTGGAAGCAGGTTTTTGAGAGAAAATAGACTAAGTCCACTAATGTGGATTTCCTAGACTAAAAACATCAAAAAGTCTACAATTCTGTGACCATGGGGTTCTTGGCCCACTGTATACAAAGCAAACTGCAAGGTGATTATCCGGTTAATCGTGCTACAAATATTGTTCTTGGCTAGCATGGTGATCATGCATGTAATCCTAGCACTCAGAAGGCTAAGGCAGGAGGATCACAAGTTTGAGGCCAGCCTGGGCTACATAACCACACTGTGCCACAAAAATCAAATCAAATCAAAACAAACAACAACAACAACAATAACAAAACATGAATCTCACATTCACTTGTGTCGTGAGGTGCCATCAAGCAGGGTCTGACTTATAATGAAATGACCCTAGGTACAACAGAACAAAACACTCCCTGATTCTGTGCCAGGCACACAATCTTTTTTTATGTCTAAGCCCATTGTTTCAGACACTGTGTCAATACATCTACTTGGGGATCTTCCTTTTTTTTCATTGACCCACCACTCTCCCAAACATGATGTCCTTCTCCAGGGATTGGTACCTCCTGACAACATGTCCAAAATATGTAAGGTGCAGTCTAGTCATCCTTGCTCCCAATGAGCATTCTGGTTGCACTTCTTCTAGGACAGATATGTTGGTTCTTTTGGCAGTCCATGGTATATTTAATATGTCTCCAGCACCCTAATTCAAAAGCATCAATTCTTCTCCTGTCTCCCTTATTCAACATACCGCATTCACAACTATATGGTGTGACTGAAAATACCATGGCATGAATCAGGCACATCTTCCTCTTCAATATGATATCTTTACTTTTCAGCATGTTAAAGAGGTATTTTGCAACAGCTTTTCCCAATGCAACACATCTTTTGATTTCTTGACTGCTGCTTCTGTGGAGTTGGAGAACCAAGTAAAGGAAAATCTTGGGCAACTTCAATCTTTGTTCCATTTATCATGAAGTACCTTACTGACCCAGTTATAAGGAAGGATTTCTGAATTCCTGATGTTGAGGAACAATCCATACTGAGGGCTGTGTTCTTTGATCTTCTTCAGTAAATGTTTCAAATCCTTTTCACTTTAGCAAGCAAAGTTGTGTCATCTGCATAACACAAGTTGTTAATGAGTCTTCCTCCACTCAAGATGCCATGTTCCTCTTCAAAAAGTCCAGCTTCTCAGATATTTGCTCAGCATAGAGACTGAAGAGGTACAGTGAAAGGATACAGCCCCAACACACAACTCTCTTGAATTTAAACCAGGCAGTGTTTCTTTGTTCTATTCAAATAACTGCCTCCTGATCCAGGTACAAATTCCTCATGAGTACAGTTAAATGCTCTGGTATTCCCTTTCTTCACAATGTTATCGATAATTTGTTATGATCCACCCAGTCAAATGCCTTTTTCTAGTCAATAAAACATAGATATCTTTCTGATATTCTCTGCTTTCAGCTAATATCCATCTGACATTAGCAATGATGTCCCTGGTTCCATGCCCTCTTGTGAATCTGGCTTGGTTTTCTGGCAGCTCTCTATATACTACTGCAGTCCCTTTTGAATAATCTTTAGCAAAATTTTACTTGCATGTGATATTAATGATATTATTTGATAATTTCCACATTTGGTTGGGTCCCCTTTCTTGGGAATAGGCACAAATAGGGATCTCTTCCACTCAACTGGCCAAGTAGCTGTTTTCTAAATCTCTTGGCATAAATAAGTGAGCACCTTTGGTGCCTCATCTGTTTGTTGAAATATCTCAACTGGTAATCCATCAATTCCTGGAGCCTGGTGTTTTGCCAGTTCCTTCAAGGTAGCTTCCATTTCTTCCTTCAATAACATTGGTTCCTGATCATATGCAGTCTCCTGAAATAGTTGGTTGCCCACCAACTCTTTTTGATCTAATGACTCTATGTATTGCTTCCATCTTCTTTTGATGTATCCTGAGTTGTTTAACATTTTTCCTGTAGAATTCTTAATATTCTTAATATTTTTCCTGTAGAATTCTTAATATTCTTAATATTTTTTCCTGTAGAATTATTGCCCCATGAAGCTTGAATTTTTCTTCAGTTCCTTAAGCTTGAAAAAAATAGATCTTATTATTCCCTTTTGCTTTTCTATCTCCAGCTCTTTGCACATGCCATTATAATATTTGATTGTGCCTTCTCAGGCTGCCCTTTGAAGTCTTCTGTTTAGTTCTTTCACTTTGTCATGTCCTTCTTTCTACTTCAGCTGCTCAATGTTCAAAGGGAAGTTTCATAGTCTCTTTTGACATGTAATTTGATCTTTCCTTTTCTCCTGTCTTTCTAATAACTTTTTGCTTTCCTCATGAATGACGTCTTTGATGTCATGCCACAACTTGTCCGGTCTTCTATCATTAGTGTCTAATGCATCAAACCTGTTTTTGAGATGGTCTTTGAACTCAGATGGAACATACTCAATGTCAAATCTTGGCTCTACTATGCTTGTTCTAATTTCTTCAGTTTCAGTTTGAACCTGCATATGAGCAGTTGATAGTCTGATCCACAATCAGCATTTGGTCTTGTTCTGACTTTTGATACTGAGCTTTTCCATCATCTCTTTCTACAAATGTAGTCTATTTGGTGCCTGTATATTTCATCTAGTGAATTCCATGTGTATAGTCACCATTATGTTGATGAAAAAATGTATTTGCAATGAAAAGGTCATTGGTCTGACCAAATTCTATCATGCGATCTCAATCTTCAGCATCATTTCTCTCACCAAGGCCATGTTTTCCAACTCCTGAGCTTTCTTCTTTGTTGCCAATTTTTGCATTCCAGTTACCAGTAATTATCAGTGCATCCTGATTGCACTTTTTATCTATTTCAGATTGCAGAAGCTGGTAAAATCTTCCTTATCTTCATTTGTAGCCTTAGTGGTCGGTGTGTAAATTTTAATAATAGTCATATTAACTGGCCTTCCTTGTAGGCACTGTCAGCATTGTTCTTCAGAATAGGTCTTGAGATTTTTTTTTTTCTGATGATGATGAATGCAACCCCATTTCTCTTTAATTTGTCATTTCTAGCATAGTAGACCATATGATTATCTGATTCAAAATGGCCTGAGCCAGTCCATTTTAGCTCACTGATGCCCAGAATGTTGATGTTTATGTGCTCCATTACCCTTTTGACTATTTCTAATTTTCCTAGGTTCATACTACATGCATTCCACATTCCAACTATTAATAGATGTTTACAGTTGTTCCTCCTTGTTTTGAGTTGTGCCACATCAGTAAATGGAGGTCCTTGAGGATTTACTCTATTCCTGCTCTTAAAGTAGACTTTACTTCGAGGAGGCAACTCTTCCCCAGTCATCTTTTGAATGTCTTCCAACCTGGGGGGCTCATTTTCCAGCACTATATCTGACAGTGTTTCTCTGCTATTCACAGGGATTTCAATACTAACTGACTGGAGTTTTCAATGACTAATTATTTCAGGAGTGGGTTAGCTATGTCCTTCTCCCTAGTCTGTCTTAGTCTGGAAGCTCAGCTAAAACCTGTCCACCATGCACGACCCTGCTGGTATCTGTAATATTGGTGGCATAGCTTTCAGCATCACAGCAACATGCAAGCCCCTGCAGTATGGCAAACTGACAGACGTGAGAGCCTCACACTCGCAGAACTGCATTTTCCAGAATAGAGTGATTCCTTTGTGCTTAGGACTTAGTGCTCTGAGTAAAATAAGAGACAGGTTTGTCAGTCATTTGCATCTTAGTATAAATGAGTTTGTAAGGTCCTTTCACAAGCCAAGACTCCGCAGCTGAGGGGTAGAGGGTGTGAGAGTCAAGCACTGTGGCTCTGCGAGGGAATGAAGGGTAGAAGGAACCTACAGGCAGCTTTCTCCTCACCCTAGGACAGGCCAGCACCAAAGCCACCAGGCCACAGTCCCTATTTCCAGGCATGATGAGTTTATCTTACACCAGGCTCAGTGGTCATCAAAACCAAAGCCACAAGTTAAGAAAACAAGAGGACGTTTGCTATTTTACATTGTTCATCACTCAACTCTCCTCCAGGCTAAACAAAATAAGCCACTCAGTCTTGTTTCATTGAACATACACTAGCCAAATGCACAGAATTGTGGTGTGGTAGCTGATCCTATCCTCTCTCATCAGTTTTATTGGAATCAGCTAAGCTTCCCTGACATGACACACCCCCAGCTCCCTCCTAGCTTTCGCCTCTTTCTTCCACGTCCCCTTGGCAGCCCCATCATCTTCCCACATAGTGGGTGTCCAGTCTTTGGCTTCTTTACCTCACACTCTCTCTGTAGAGGTCTTCAACCACACAGACCTCACCCAAATGCATACCTCCCACCCAAGTCATGCTCCAAACAGGAATATCCCCTCCTGCTTGACATCACCCCTTTTTGAGAATGTCCTCATTCCTCAGAGTCAGTGTGACTACACTAAAGTAGCTTAGTCTGAACTGGATCCCATCCTCCAACTTCCTCTCCACAAATGGCTTTGTTGCCATATGACAAGCCAAACCAACCCCAAATGATTTAAAATGCCAGCTCTTTATCTTTTCCATGCTCTGGTAGGTGGGCAGTTTGGGTGGAGTCAATGGAGTGGTTCTGTTAGCCTGAGCCCAGCCCTGCAGCTCTCTGTTTGCAGTCAACTCTCTGGTTGACTGACAGTGGCTGGTTCTGAGATCTTGGATGCCCAAGCTTCTTTCCGCATGTTCTCTCATCTCCCAGTGGACTGACCCAGGTTGGCTGCAAAGGTGCAAGTGTCCAGGAGCAATACACACTTGTTTAACATTTCTGCCTGTGGTGCATAGGCCACTATTGCACTAGCCAAAGCACATCCTCTGGCTGATGCCACAGACAAGATGGGAAAATAAGACCAGAGGTCATGGAGAGAAGAAAGTAGAAGTAAACCAGACCATCAGCACCATCGGTTCTGCATCACCAAAGATGCCAACTTCACATTCTCTCCATCAGTTCCCTTCTCCTAATCTCCACCTCTTCTGCCCTACTTCACACTCCAGTCATGTCTGCCCCAGACTACTATGACAGGCTCCAACAGATCCACCCACTTCTCTTCTAGGCCTTTCTCCAATCCTCCTCCACACTGCAACAGAGTTCTCTTAAAAGTCCAGTCCTGAACATTTTGGTTCAATCACTTAAATTTTCTCAATGTCTCCTCATTGTACTTAAGACAAAAACTTCCTTAAATGGCTTTGCAATAGGGTGTTAAATCATATATATCCAGTTTCAAGGGTCCCAGTTTCATTACCAATAATTCCCTTTCACTTTCAGAAGTGCCCAAGTTTGGGTGGTGAGTCATATTATCACCCTTCCTCTAAAGACCTCGCACCATCTGGCTCCCTCTTACTGATCGTTCTAAACTCTTTTACCACTACACCTGCCACACCAGCCACACCTGCCTTTTTTATCTCTCTTACCAAACTTTCATAATGCTATTGCCTCTCCCTGGGATGTTTTTTCCTTTCATCGCTGCCCAGTTAATGTTTATGCACCCTTCAAATGCCAGTAGGAATCACTGCTCAGAGAAACTTCCCATCAATTCCCAGGTGGCGCTCCTCATTGCCATTAGCTCACCAAGCCCTATGCCTGTTCATCCAAAGCACTCCTTAGAGTGCCATTTTACAGGGAGGCTAGGGCCTTTTCTGGCTTTGCTTATCCTTTACACCATGCCTGGAATAGACACTAAACATTCATTAGTGAATTACATAGATAAATAACTATTACATTAGAAAAAAGAAAATATTTGAAATGATAAGCCGACTATGAATGCATTTTACTTATGAATCACTGTACTGGTTTTCAGAGAACATGTAAATCACATATCACTAAAATTGAAAAAGAACAAGTGATCATTTTAGTCCAGGGGACAAAATAAACCAGGAAAATTAAGTGACTTGTCCAAGATCTCTCAGTCTTTCTGGAAGTCCAGGTGAAATACAGATTAGACTTCTGTTTTTTTGCTTTACTCCTGACAGACAAGACCCCCTGAGCAGACTTAACATCTCTTCCAGCCTCAAGTATTCCTTGATTATAATTTAACTTTACTTCTCCCTTGACAGTGCTCTGTGTTTTTTCTCTTTCACTCTCTCTTCTGTTCTTTCCCTCCTTTTTGCATCATTATGTATGAAGTACAGAAATGATGGCCTGGGAAGAATGACAGAATATAACCCTAAAATCATAAAAATGCAATACCTGTATGGCAGTGAGGTGTGAGGAGAGACACACTAAAGAACATGACTTCTTGGTGTTCAAGATATTTCCGGCCATAATCCCTTCTCAAATTTCTGCATCCTCCATTACAACAATGGATATAATGGATAATGAGATCTCAAACAAACTAATTTGTCAATTCTAGGATATGACATCATGACCATTCATTTCTGGGGTTGCTAATGCCAACCAGTGACCTTCTAGGATTAAGCACAGCTGAAATGGGAAGAGAAAATTTAATAAGAAAAGGCCAACCATCACTCAGCACAGCAACAAAACCAGACTTTTTTCTTTTACAATAAAATGTCAATTTTTTAAAACCAATCTTGTGTCTTATGATACATATTCAGCACTTATAGCCAAATCTATAATGACTATTTAAATTATACAGAGGATAATATTTGCCAAGGTCTTGAGTAGCTGAAGTCATAGACATTCCCTTAAAGGTCAGCTGTAAAACCAAGCTAATAACTTCAAAGAAAAATGCATTTTTCCATGATGAACTCACAATAAAAATCTCCTTTTCTGTGTGATTTTTCTTTTAACTATGCTTGGCACCAAGACAAAGGGAATAGATGCATCATACACAATTACAGGAGTCTTTTTGCTATACAGTGTCGCAGATCAAGAGGAACCGTTCCTGTGGCAGGCAGGTAATGGCCCTGTACCATGTTCCTCAGAGTTTCAAGGGGGATGCAGGAATAACATGCTTAAACAGTCACATTTTTAATATATATTAAAGTCATCATGCCAAGACTGAATAATGCTACCCATGAGCAGAGGGGAGGGAAATACAACCAACTGCTTCATGCACATGGCTGAGGGCGGTATGCACTGTCATCAGGAGCTGCTCTAAATATCCTCACTCTCTTCTGGCTAGACTTAAATATTGAGGCTGGAGAACGGCCAAGTAATGACAGGATGTACGTGCTCCTCCAAGCAAAGCTCCGATGTGTAAATGCCAGCGCCGTGTTTTTCACTCTTTGTATTAGTTTAGGTTCTTCAAAACAAGAGTGGTATTGAACACTGTAATATTTCCTCTCACTTTTTCTAGTGCCTTAGCAATTAGAGCATCTACTAAACAAAAAGGGTCTGAGTAGCAGTGAGTCCCAGAACAGGGACCACTGAACTTCCCCAATAGTTCACAGGACCATAACCACCCCTTGGTTGTTTTTTTCTCTATATAGAGTATAGAATCAGTAAAAGATGCCCCACCATCTGGCCCATCAGAAAAGAGAGAGGTGACAGTTGTTGAGCACTTCTTTCTCCCCAGCCCTGCATTCCCTACTTATGTTTTTATTATCGCATTTATTCTTCATAATTTTCAGATGAGACAGCTAATCCTAAGAAAAATTGAAGAACCTGACCAAGGTCACTCAGCAGGAGTCGGAAGGCAGAGTCAACCTCAGGGCAGTTTCTAAAGCCTTTCCCCCTTTCCTTACGTGACACTGAATTGAATGACTGAATGGCATCACAATATCTGACCACCCTCCCCCTAGATTTTGAACACATCTTCAAGGCCATCAGCCCTCAGCAGGGAGCTGGGGAAGCATAATTAGGATTCACATGTGCCCACTGTGCTGGCCCACTGCAGGCCTGTCAGAGGAGATCCTTGAGTCACACCCAAGGAGAACGTGTTGCAGGTCTCTGGAGCTGTTCAGGTCATCTATGTGTGAAATAGGAGTGAGTAAAAGTTTACTCTCAAAAATAAAGAAATACAATGCATCAAAGGCATCCACAGAAATGTGGCAAGATGTAAAGTTACCAGAATTAGAGAGCCTGCGTTTTGATCCAACTTCTGCTTCCACTGCCCCCTGGAACCTTCTTTGTCTCATTTGGGAAACTGGCACAGCCATGCTCACATGAGAAAATTTTCTGAGGGTTACATAAGATGACATATGCACAGCTCCCAGCACAGCCTGTGATGTGGGGCAGGTACACAAGAAAGGTACACTAGATCAAGTCCAAAAACGTGCTTAACTGCAAATTAGTAGAACTCAGTACATTACCCCAAAGTTTTAGATGTACTAGTGCTTGCCAGGAGACATTCATCATTATCTCAGCATTACCGGCACCAAATGTAGGTCACTTGAATTTGAATTTATAAATGTATCTTATATTTTAACATCACAACCCTTGGCTGACTCTGACAAGAAAAAAATCATATATATATATATATATATATATATATATATATATATATATATATACACGCACATACATATACATTTTTTTCAGACTAAACAAAGCCAAACAATCACAAGCCTGAATGTAGTGAAGGAAACAGACCTCTTCATTCTGCAAAAACAATATTTGGAGCATGAGAAATGCCCAGAGGTTACCAAGGAGAAACAGAACAGTCACATGGGGTCATCTAATGGGAAGACAGCAAGCATGATTTATGACATCGCTTTATGGGAGTAAAGACTCACTGTGTTATATAGGACAAAGAAAGGCAAATAGGCAAGATCCTCCTAGAGCTCTCCTTGTAGCTGGGCAAGAGATAAAGATAAATGGACTCAGACACATAGGGAAAGAAATGTGATAAAAAGTAAATGATACACATTTTTGGAAAAGAGTTGAGATCTCAGAGAGAAATAAAATTATGTTTGAGAGATTCTGGTATATTAATCAAAGGACTCTATCCATCATAGGAAAAATTTTGAGACAAGAAAGACATGCCTGAGATTTAAATGCCTGAATAAAGGAAGTGCAGCAGAAAGAAAGGGAAAGGTGAAGCACCTAGCTGCCTTGGCAAGGGAGTCATCAAACTGCGTCTAGGGATTCCTGTGTGCCCAAGCTTGTTGTTGTTGTTGTTAGGTGCCATCAAGCTGGTGTCTGACTCATTTCAACCCTACGTACAACAGGTGAGACAGTATTGTTACTGATTCTCTGCTATTCATAGGGTTTTCAATGGCAGATTGTTTTTTGAGAGTGGGCTGCCAGGTCCTTCTCCTAATCCTACAGCACCTGGTGTTCCCAGGCAGTCTCCCATCCAATACCTAACCAGGCTCAACTCTGCCTAGTTTCCAAGATCTGAGGGGATCAGACACCACAGTGGTACAGCTGAAGACCCAAACAGAGAAACCAACATATAAAGCTAACATTTCAGAACTGAAGTGAGAGAGTGATGGCCACGTAACAAACAGCAATTTTGCAGTTTTTTGTCACCAGAATTCTTTAATTCAAACAATTGAACAAAAACAGAATTTGATTCATTTTCAAGGGCACATTTCACATACAAAGGCAAAGACACACACCAAGGAATATGACCTACAGTCTTCCATGACTGAAGACCATCCACCAGGTGATCAATCTCATGCCCCATGAAGCAAGCACATAATGTCCTCCAGAATGGCGTGTTTTTTGTTTCCTGGGCTGAAACATGTGATGAATCTCAGAAGGACACATACCTCTGTCCCTTGCAGATCAGGTCCTGTAGTACAGGCCTTCACTTGGGCATCCAGCCTCTGGGGCAGAAAGAGAGGGCAGCACTGACTCCTAGAGAGAGCCAGAGGCGGATGAGGCAAAACATGTGGGTGCCACATCAGAAGAGACCACTGGAGAGACCCACTTATGCTGCGAGAGCTGCCCCCCTAGGCCCCACCCCCCTCTATCCTGGGCTTTTCCCCACTTGAAGATGATGCACATGGGGCCAGGAAGATGATGAACTTCTCATGGAAACTGTCCACAGCCCTCAGGATTTCCTGAACAAACCTAATTTCACAAAATACTCCTTTTAACAAAGGCATTTTGATAGGTACATAACTAAAATATGGACCAAAGCTCTGTAAGATTTTGTGTGTACACAATAGATTTTTAATCTAAATTATTTTTTAAACCATGACTGTTTCCAAGAGAAAAATAACAGGGCAATATCTTATCACGTAGGAAAGGCCTCAGTGCTAAAGATACAATCATGAATAAGGCAAGGCCCTCTCTGATAAGTCCTAACACTGAGCCACCAGCTCCTACCATCTCTACCTTCTAAACAAAGAAAGAAGGTGGTAAACCCTCTGGGAGTTGCTGGGGCTGAGGTCTCAAGACCCGAACCTGAAATTGGTCAACTATTTAAACAACTCCAGTCCTCCTGCCTGCAGCTGTACTACTGTGGCATCTGATCCCATCAGATCTTGGAAGCTAAGCAGGGTCAGGCCTGGGTTAGTACTTGGATGGGAGACTGCCTTGGAATACCAGGTGCTATAGGCTTGGGAGAAGGACCTGGCAGCACACTCCCAAAAAACAAGCAGCCATTGAAAACCGTATGAATAGTAGAGAAGCACAGTAGTGTTTCATGTGTTGAACATAGGGCTGCTATAAGTCAGTCACCAATTTGACGGCACCTAACAACAACAACATAATCTCTACTATGACTCTGTGTCAGATCTAAGTTTACTTATACATAAACACAAATGGACTGAGATTTTGCTGTTGCCAGCCTCCCAGGCCACCTTCCTGTTAAGACCAAGTTGTAATATTAATATCCCCACACACCTGTGGGCTACCTCTAGCCCATGTCTCTGTGGGACCTTCCACCCCACTGGGATGCCCTCACTGTCTCTTCCATCATCAGGGAAGCAGAAAGGATGGAAGGATCTCTGAGGACAAAAGCCTACCCAGGCCTGTCTCTCTAGCTGCCTTCTACTGCTGTGGCTGGAAGCAAACTGCACCTTTATGCAAGTTTGCTCCTGCTCAGCCCAGATCAACCTGGATCAACCAGGAGAAAGGTTTGCCTTACATCCTCCTGCTTCTTAGGTCTGTTTATTCTCTGCAGCCATGGCTTTGAGGATCAATGTTACTGTGGCTACAGGATGGGGCAGCCACTGCCTGGTTGTGCAAGTTGTAAACCTGAAAGTCATTCAAAAACCTCCTTCTCATTCAGTCATTGTCTAATTCTTCAATTTTTCCCTGTTTAATTATCCCTCCATCTATTTCTCTCTCATTGTTCACTGCTGCTATAAGTCTCATTCAAGGGCACACTGCCACCGGGCACTATTGTCAGCCTGACATCGGACAGTTCACCTGGCCTCTTCCCTCCACCAATCCACTCTGAGTCTAACACCACTAGCTGTTACTGTCTCAAACACCAGCCACACTGGCTTTCTCTTTTCTCCATGTTGTTGTTGTTGTTAGGTGCCATCAAGTCGTGTCTGACTAATAGCAACCCTTGTAGGGTTTTCAATGGCTGATTGTTTCGAGATTGCCTTGGGAATGGATTGCCATGTCCTTCTCCTATTTTCGCAGTGCTGGGAATCAAACCCAGGACCTCAGAGACTGCAGAGCAGCGCTCTACCAACTGAGTTAAATCCCAGCCCCTTTTCTCCAGAGCATGCCATTTTCTCTCAGATTGCAGGGATGGGGACAGGCTGCATCCTCAGCCTGGAATTTTCTGCCGCCATCACCTCTTTCCTTATTTTGGGTAATTCCTATTCACCCTCCAAACAGGAGAGCCTGCCCTCACCTCAAAGACTCATGTATTCTCCTGTTTTAAACTTTCCATTATGTTCTATTTTCATTTAGTCAGTTGTATAATTTTTTGAACAATAATGTCCATTTTCCCCACTGCCACTGTAAATTCTGTGAACAGAAACTGTTTTTATTTCATTCACCATTAAATTCTCAACAAGCAAAACATTACTTTTTGATACAAAAACAATTAATATTTTTACAGTACTTGGGAAGTGAATCAGGGCCTCACACATGCTAGGCAAGCACTCTATCACTGAGCCACACAGCCAGGCTCCTTTTTTTATTATTTTATCTTGCATCAGCCTCTCACTAAGTCATATAGGCTGCCTCTGGCCTCAAGCTCGCAATCCTCCTGCCTCAGCCTCTCAAGTCACTGGGATTATAAGCATTCAGATGTTTTTAAGTGAAAAAATAAGTGCATGAAGAATACACAGTAATGCAATGTGAAGTTCTAAAGCCAAACTGTACTGTGTTTGAATCCTGGGGAATTTGAATCTTGACTGGATCACTTATAGGGTACATGACATAAGACACTTAAGGTTCAGTCTTTATATCTTTTTAAACAATGGCAATAAAGATTCTACTTATACAGTATTTGAGAAGTTCAAATGAAGTATCTATCAAATATTTAATATAAGCCCCAAAACATAAAGAAAGCTTAATAGGCTGCATACTATCAAGAGAATGTTTACAATGATTGTCAAGAAAAGAATAGTGGAGTTATAGACGAAGGTGGTGGGGAGGGTATAGGCACAAGCTTTTCTATTGATCGAAGACCCATGACACTATCCATTGATTTAAAAAAATTTTTCACATCTTTCAGAAAGAATGCTTTTTTCCTCTCCTCTGTATCAGATTCAAGACAGAAGTAATAACTTATGTTATATATGTTAGTGTAAATAAATTTTAAACCAGAGTCACAAACGAGAGAATCAGTCTCAGAAAAATCATGTATAACAGCTAGACTGCACTTTTGCCTCCATTTAAATTCACACATTGCTTACTAGATACACTTTGAGAAATGCATTGTTAGGCTATTTGTCACTGTGCAAACACTGTAGCTGTGACACGCACTAACCCAAACTACAATGGCTACAACATGATGAGGCAATACAACCTTATGAGGCTGCCATGGTATATGTGGTCCATCCATAATTACACAGTGTGTGGCTACACTATTTGTGTATTTGTATCTGAATAACAAAATATTCTCATTCTGATATTGGGCATAGTTGAGAGAAATGATTTGTAATGACAAGAAAGAATATTCCAAATCTGTGCTACCCTGGAATTCTCAGCAATCAATTCAGGAATTTTGGTTCCTATAAATTGCCTTCAGGAGAAGGGCCTGGCATCCCACTTCTGAAAAAATCCACCATTGAAAACCCTATGAATAGCAGAGAAGCACTGACATAGTGTCAGGCATGGCACAGTGTTGAGAAGGGTCTCCTCTGTTATACATAGGGTCACTATGAGTCGGACCAACTTGATGGCACTTAACAATAACAACAATAGTAAATTGCCTCCAGTGTGTAGATGCCATAAGAAACAAACCATCTGCATGTTTCCATGGTGTTTTAAGCTTCAGAAACTTACAACATAACCTGTTCATAAATTTCAAACTTCCATACTAAAAGAAGCAAAGCAAAATGGCAACAATGCAGATGCTAGCTCAGGGGTTTGACATGGTGTGTGAGCCAGCTTCCTGTCACTGTGACACAACACCTGAGGGAAATCAAGTTAAAGGAGGAAAGATTTACTTCGACTCATGTTTCAGAGGTCTCAGTCCAAGGTCAGCTGGCTCCATTGCGTTGGACTTGACATGAGGCAGAAGATCGTGGCTACGGGAAGGTCTAGTGGTAGAGCCTGTTCCCCTCACAGTGGCCAAGAGGCAGAGAGCAAAAGATAGAGAGAAGGAGAATGGGAGGGAGGAAGAGAGGGAAGGAGAGGGACAGAGAGAGAGAGAGAGAGAGGAGACTGGGGACAAGATATATCCTTCAAAGGCACACCCCAGTGACCTCCATCCTCCAACTAGGTGTCACCTCCTAAGAGCCCATTCAGCTATGAAGTCACCAATGGATTGGCCTATAGCAGAAGTTAGCACCTTCCTGTTCCAATCACTTCCCAAGGCCCCACTTCCAACCTCAGCTGCTTTGAGGACTGAGCCCTCAATACATGAGTCTTTGGGGGACATTTCAGATCCAAACCACAACAAATAGTTACTAGGTAAAACCTTCACCCGCTGGACAATTAAAGCCTAAAACTGCAGAGGAGTAGAGGACAAGGAGCTCTGAAGTCTGCAATGCCAGAAGGCATTGTTGCTGTGAGCAGAGACACACACCTGAAGGAGCAGCAACTCTGCTTTTCCTCCTCCACAATGACCTGGTTCAGATAGGGATGGACAAATATGTTCTGTAAAAGACCAGAATGCACATTTTAGGCTTTCTGGGACATATGGTCTCTGTCACAACTACTTAATTCTGCCATTGTGGCATGAAAGCAACTACAGACATTACGTAAAGGAATGAATGTGTCTTTGCTCCCATAACACTATATTTATAGACATTAAAATTTGAATTTCATGTAGCTTTTATGTGTCACAATATATGTTACCTCTCTTTTTGTTTTTTTTTCCTGAAACATTTAAAAATGTAAAAACCATTCTTAGCTTACAGACTTTGCAAAAATGGTAAGCAGCTGAATTTAGGCAGTAGTTAATTTCTGACTCCTGGCTTAATAAAGTAGGACATATAAACAAATAAATACTAATTCATGCCCAGTGCTTTCCTAATTGCTCTTCAGGTTGCAGATGGGAACAACAGCCTTGTCCATAACCAGACGTGCCTACTGCACAGAGGAGCCCCAGAGAATGGGATCAACACACACCAGTCCTCCACCACTGCTTCTCACTGGGACCTCTGCATACTGCCAGTTCTGTCTCCTCTACATAGTGGTATGTGGGGAGAAAAAAGTTGCAAAATATCTGTATACTTGTTACTCTCATGTTCCTGGCCTAGAGAGTGCCCTCCCAGAAGTGAGGTTCTGTGTTTTTGTCTTAGAAAACATGAAGAAAAGTCAGAGGTGTGAGTACCATTCTGCCACCAGGTTTATGAACAAAAGTATCCCAAGAGATAGGGTGCTGGCAGCCTCAGGCAGTGTAAATGATGGCAAATGAGGAGTATAGTCTGTATGAAGACAATTGAGCAACACCTATCAAAATTACAAACATATGCATCTATGTTTCGATCCAGCAACTCCACTTCTAGGAAATTTCCTGTGTATATACTTAAATGCTTAGAAAAGAGGGGCACACATATTTACCCATCATACATCTTTATAATAATGAGTGATAGGAAAAACTCCAATATTGATCCATAAGGAAACTATATAAATTATGCAACACCCGTACAGTGGAATACAACTGTATGTGCGTATGTGTATATCCATGTCTATGTGTGAATATACACACAGTGGATTCTCAATATTTGGGATGTTATGTCTTAAAAGTCACTGTGAACACTGAATTAGCAAATACTGAATTATTGATCCTAGGGGAAATACAAGATTAGTTCCCTGCCAGCTCTAATCACAACATTTTTATCAACCAATCAATATGCAATCTTGTTTTATGCATGTTTCTGTTTTAAGACACATTATTTAATATATATCGCTCATTCATTAATATTGAACTCAGGGCCAATGGCACTATAACTCATGCCTGAGTGAATTCATGCTTATTTAAGATGTATTTTCTCCCTAAGGCATATCATAGCCTTCTTAAACTTTGGAATGCTCAACAGCATTCAACTCTGAGCTTGGGGGTCATTTTAAACATTAAAATCACCAACAATAAAAAAAAGGACAAAAATGTGAAAGACATGGCACTACAGTGACTTTGAAAAAGACACTTGATTATAGTATGGACTGAACTAAGAAGGAAGAATATCACTTTCTTTGACCTCATCTGAAAACATGTGTGTCAGATGATTCAAACATTTTATTCCTCTGCACTTCTGTGAATGACCACAAAAATTTATTTGGGAATTACAAATAAATTTGAAGGCATAAGTGTATTTATTAGTCAGCTATCTGTTGCTATGAAAAAATACCTTCAGAAAACAATTTAAAGGAGGAAAGGTTTATTTTGGCTTATTGTTACAGATGTTTCAGTCCAAAGTCAGGCCCCAATGCTGTGGGCCTGAGAGAAAGCAGAATACCATAGAGGCAGAAGCAGTATATAGAAGGCTGCCCACCTCATGATGGCTGGTAAGCAAAGACAGAAAAAGGAAGGGACCAGACAAGAGGTAGCCATCCAGGGTACGCTCCCATTAACCCACTTCCTCCAACTAGGCCCCACCCCTAAAGCTTCTGACACATCCCAATAAAGCCAGCAAATCTTGAAGCCATTAATGCATTTGCCCTCTGATGAGGTCAGAGCCCTGAAGACCCTATCCTCTCACAAAACTTCATCAGCTGGCAATCAAGTCTCTAACACATGGCCTTTGGGGGGCATTTAAGATCCAAACCAACCATAATGTGGGCAAATTCACAAACAGAGAATCCACAAATAATGATTATACACACTTCATACACACACACACACACACACACACACACACACACACACCCTTTACTCCATGTACAATGACCTCCATGATTTATATCATGCTATAATTTATGTAACATACAGGAAACAAATATATTGGCTTATATATGCATAAAGTATCTCTGGCTGGGTAACTCATCACCTATAAATAACTGAAGGACCAAATTGGGACAGAAGCTTCATGGATTTCCTTTCTGTTCTGACCATGAAACCAATCCGTCCATGGTGAGATACTACCCTGTATCAGTGGAGAGAAAAGTTAATAGTCTCAGGAAAGGATAATATGTATTTTTTTCTTTAGTCACCATGAAGCTTTGCAAATGTAGATTATCAACAACTCTTTTGAAAAATAAAACAAAAATCCTTGTGCTGATGTGTTACAGTGTGATTGCATTAGATTTTAGTTAAAGACCCCATCCATTTCTTCCATGAGCATACATTTTCAGTAAATAACAATGACATTTTAAATTGTGCCTGGTACCTTATTTTCCATTTGTGTAAACAAAAGAAAGAAGGAAAGAAGGAAGGAAGGAAGGAAGGGAGGAAGGAAGGAAGAAAGGAAGGAAGGAAGGAAGGGGAAAAAAGAAAAGAAAAGAAGAAAAGAGAAAAAATACATACTTATTTAAAAATACATACTGAAGGTGGGCAGGCATGGTGGCATGGTGGTGCACACCTGTAATCCCTGTGACTTGGAAGGCTGAGGCAGGAGGGTCGCAAGTTTAAAGGTAGAGGCAGCCTGTACAACTTAGTCAGACCTTGTCTCAAAATAAAAATAGAAAAGGGGCTGAGGGTCCAGCTCAGTGGCAGAGCACATGCCTAGCACATTCAAGGTCCTCAACTCCCAGTACAGTAATAAGTAAATAAATCAATAATAAAAATACATATTGAAGAAGAAAGGCTGAACATGTGGAGACTTATAGAAGGCAGCAAAGAAAAATAGGATTTAAGAATAAAAACACAAATAGAATCTGAAAACTTAAGATTGTGGACTAATAACAAAAGGAAAAAATACATGGCTATGGTGGTAAATGCCTGTAATCCAAGCCCATGGGAGACAGAGGCAGGAGGATTATGAGATTGAGGCCAGCCTGGGCTATATAGGGAGACTAACTCTCAGAAAGAGAAGAGAAAGATAAATACAGACTCTCAATGTTACAGAGAGAACTATCTATATTGATTAAAGACAAGCATTAGAAAAGATGTTACATATGTAAAGGAATAAAATAGATGCTTTCTAATAATCTATTGGAGAACAGAAAAAGAAACATGTAGAACCCTATTGGAATCATTTAATTAGCCTTATGGAATGATATCTGATAAAAAGCCAGGCAAGAATCTTGTCTATGGGTTGAACGTCTGTGTCCTTCCAACAATCCATATATGGAAGCCCTAATTGCCACTGTGATAGCATTTGAAGGTGGAGCCTTTTGCAAGTAATTAGATCATGTAAGTGGAGCTCTCATGGATAGGATTAGAATCCATATTAGAACACAAGGCAGATCTTCCCTTATCAGCTATGACTAGAACAGACACAAACCTCCAAATTCCCATTCATTTTCTCTTAAATAATTAGTGAAAATGTGTGTGATGCCTAAAAACTAAAATGCCCACTAGCTTGAGTTAGCCAAATTATAGTCATTCTTCTCTCCTTTCCCCAAGGCCCCTGTACTTTGACCCACCCTGAAACTAAGCAAACACTGGATGCACCACCACCACTGCCCAACAATCCACTAACTAAAAAGAAAAGCATTTCCTGTTTAGTTCCTTGATGACAGCACCTACTTTCTCTGTTCCTCCAACCCAATTCCTTTAACCTTGCTGTACTTCTCTCTATAAAAGAAAATTCTTTTGCTTCACTCTGACATGTTCATGGAGTACGTGACTAAACACAGGAGCATTTCATATAAAATTCAACCTTATCTAAGTCTAGACGATTTTTATCTGACACATGCTCTTAAAATATCTATAAACTGCCAAGTGCTTGCTTCATCAGGTCCTTCACCCACTCTCAAAACACTTATCTATGCTTGTATTACCTCACTGGCCAACCCATTCTCTACCACTCACCAAAAGTACCCAAGTTCCAGTCCAGCTTTGCCAGACCCTCACCAGATCCAGACAGCTGGGTGCATGAGCTGAGCAGTGGCATGGGTCACCTGATTGGAAGTGATGAAAAATCTACACTGGAAGAAATCAGAAAAAAAGCAAACAAGAATGCCTGTTAAGCCAAGCTTTCACAGACTAACTCTAAATGGCTCTTGCTCCAGTCATAGCTGACTTGGTTCATGGTCAAAAAATACTCAGCTTACAATGATCTCTTTCTTTCTATTTCTCTCTCTCTTTCATGCTATCTACCTTGTACTTCCAAATTGCATAGAGCTCCTATAGGTTTTATCTCCAACTCTGCGGCCAGGTCAACCTGGAATTGGTAATGACAGCCAGCTAAAATCCTGAATCCAATACTGCATGTGGTTTCCTAAAAATGGGAGATTTTGAGGCTGAGGACGTAGTTCAGGAGTAGATTGCATGCTTAGCATGTCTTAGACCCTGGGCTTGATCCCCAACACCAAAAAGGCAAAAAAATAAAGATAATAATCATTTTTTATTAGAAAATTTTAATGTACATCATAATGTGATTCATTTTGACATGCTTTTCATTGTGACAACTTTCAAATATGCAATTTGATAAACATTATTCATATAGGTTACCCCTTACCCTCCCCTATGCTTCCCCCCTCCCCCCTTCCTATCTAAATCATTTTTATTATCACCTCAATTGTTGTTGTTGTTGTTAGGTGCCATCAAGTCAGTTCTAGCTCATAGCAACTATATGTACAACAGAGGAAACACTACCTGACACTGTGCCATGCCCGGCACCACTGTCAGTGCTTCTCTGTTATTCATAGGGTTTTCAATGGTTGATTGTTTTGAGGGTGGGCTGCTGGGTCCTTCTCCCTAGCCTACAGCGCCCAATATTCCCAGATGGTCTCCCATCCAAGTACTAACCAGGTCTGACCCTGCTTACCTTCCGAGACCTGATGGGGTCATACACCCAGGTGGCACAGCTATAGGCATCGCCCAAATTATAAACCTTTAATTGGCCTCACAAGAAATCGTTTGTTCAAAAATTAACAAAAGAAGTCTGGAGAAGAGGAAGAAGAAAAGAAGGAAGGAAGGAAAAAGAAGGAAGGAAGGGAATAATTTTTCATAATAAAAGTCAGTAAAGAGAAATTTAAAACATATTTCAAATAATACTTCATAATTATATCCATGAAAGCAAATTCTGGCTTTACAAAATGTGTGCAACTCTGGATATCCATAAAATATGCAATCTTGAACAAGTTTTAATGTTATAATTGGATTGTGGATTCGATTGCTTTAAATATAAAAGAGACATTTTTATTGCCAAATTTTCAAAGGGCCTCTCTCAATAAATATTGAATAAAAGTCAGTGTAAAGGGGCCTCTGACAGCTCTGCCTAACAGGGCTTCCCCACTGGCCTTCCTCATGATTGTCTCTGAGGCCTTGCACAGCAGAAGGCGCTGCCTAGAGTATGGCTCTGGGCTTCCTGGGCACTAGCAGTAGTGCGGTGTTGACTCCCTGTCCATCCCCAGGAAGTCCTGCCTCTCACTTTTCCTTCTCCTCATTGTCCCACTGGCCCCAGGGAGTTGGGAACTGAAGCCAGAGCTGCAAGTGGCCACCCACCAGCAGCTCTGGCCTGTGAAGGGCCTGGCTTATGCACCAACACTCTTGTCTAGTGGACTTGGGGAGACAACTCAGTCCTGGAGAACCCTTTTCTAGGTCTGCCCTAGCGGAGTACCATAAACTGGGTGGCTGAGAACTACAGAGATTTGTCATTGGGTGGATCTAAAGTCCAGAGATCTAGAGTGGAGGTGTCAGAGTGCCATGCTCCCTTGGAGGTGATAGGGGATGGTGTGTTCTAGGCCTTGCTCTATCTTCTGTAGCTTCTTGGCTTAGGGCTGCAGAGCTCTGATGGCCAGAAGACTTTTTAAATCTGTGTGAGTGTGTACCTGAATCCTCTTTTTTTTCCTTTTCTTTATTCCTTTCTTTTTTCTTTCTTTCTTTCCTCCTTTCTTTTTCTTTCTTTCTTTCTTTCTTTTTTTTTTTTTTTTGAGAGAGAATCTTCTCATGTAGTCCAGTTGAGCCCCAAACTCATCATCCTCCTGTCTCTACTTCCCAAGTGCTGGAAATACAGGTGTGTGCCACCACACCCAGGTTATGGTCAGGGCTTTAGGGCTAGGGTGAGGGTTAGGATTAGATTAGGGTTAGAGTAAGGCTCAGGGTCAGGATCAGTGGTACATGTAGGGATAGGGTTAGGATTAGGGGTTAGTGGTTAAAGGTAAAGGGTTAGAGTTATGGGTTAAGAATTAAGAATAATGGTTAGGGTTAGGGTTAGGGTTTTGTTTAGGGTGTTAGGGTAGTATTGGGTTAGTGTTAGGATTAAGGCTAGTTAAGGTTAGGATTAAGGTTTTATTACAGGGTTTGGATTTGGGTTAGTTTTAGAGGGCTAGGGTTAGTGTTAAGGTTTGGGTGTGGGTTCAAGTCTGATTTCACTTTGCATGCTAATATTATGATTAAGGTTAGGGTTCAAAACAAAGATACTAACCTAATGTTGCAGAGCCCATGTTTAGGGTTTCGTTTAGTGTTAGCAGTTAGTGTTCTGGTCAGGGTTAGGCTTCAGACCAATTATGCCACTAACATTTAGTTGATACATGAACAGAATCCTCACATCTAATTCTAAATGCCCAGAGTCCAAACATAAAGCATCATTTGATTAATGCAGATACCTTTTATAATTCAACATGAATTCAGTTGCAGACCATATAGGAAATAGAACATGTTGGCAAAAATATCAGTGTTGTGTCTGAGGTTGGTAGTTATATCAATCCTACCTCAACTTTTGCAGCTGCCAGAATATTTGGTAAATAGTGTCCCTCAACCTTCATTCCCACATTCCAAATGGGATCATACTTGTACATAGGGGTTTTGCAGAGATAATTGCCAGAACACACTGATTCACTCCAGTGAAGATGACCAGAAAAGTCAGGACTGCAGGAACCAGCAGCAGCCTTGGGGAGAAGAATGGCAGCTACTCCCACAGCACTCCGAAGGGAGGCCCTGCCTACACCTTAGGTTCCAACTTGAAGCCTCCAAAAGAGTGAGAAAATAAATCCCTGTGTTCTGAGCCATCTTTTTGTTGTTGTTAGATGCTATTGAACTGGGTCTAACTCATAGCAATCCTTACATACAACAGAAAAACACTCCCTGACACTGTGCCATGCTCAACACTCTGTCAGTGCTTCTCTGCTATTCACAGGGTTTTCAATGGCTGTTGTTTGAGAGTAGGTTGCTGGGTCCTCAAAAGCCTATACCACCTGGTGTTCCCAGGCAGTCTCCCATCACCAGCCCTGACTAGGCTTAGCTTCCAATGTCTGATGGGATCGGACACTACAGTGGTCTGGCTGCAGGCCTTAAACCATCTACCTCACATTAATTTCTTTCAGCAGCGCTGGGAAACTGGGAGCTCCCCATGAGCTCTTTATATTCTCAAAATGCCATTGACTTTTGTTTCCCTAAAGGCATGGCTCAGGCTGACTCCACACTCTGATGGGCCTTCCCCATCTTCCTCATTTGGCTCATCCATATCCTCCTTCAAGCATCAGCTCAGTGTCTCTCTACCCAAGAAACCTACCAAGTCCCATCCCACCCAGAGCCAGGCCTGTGCACCAATCGTACTTATTAAGACACATGGCCCTTGCAGCTGACTTCCTACTAGATCCTGATCTCCCCTGGGGAGGACTTCCACGTCCCCAGTGTTTGCAGATGCTGACAAGCTGTCTTGTGGAGTGACGTGGCAGGGCTAGGTTTCAGTCCCAGAGAAAACTTTCCTTGAGTGGTCTTCTACCTTCCTTGCCATGTCTCTGCCATTTACCAGCTGTATGACCAGAGTCAGGTAACTTAATCTCTCTCTTTCACTCTGTATAACATGCAGATAGGGTCAGTTTTTAACCTAAACAGTGGTTGTAAGGATTAACTGTGCCAATATATGTATTGTATTGAGAAAATTTAGAGAGCATGTGCTGTGGATTGAGTCTGAAATGCCCCCCACAGGCTTAGGCTATGAACCCTGGATCCCCAGCTGGTGGTACTGTTTGGGAAGGTTGTGGGAACTGTAGGAGGTGGCACCTGACTGGAGGAAGGCAGTCTGTGGGGTGGGTTGCTGAGGATGTACTATCCTTGGCCACTTCCTGTCTCACACTCTGCTCGTAATCTGTGGTTATGGGAGCTGACCTCCTACATCTTTCCCACCAGTATGGATTGGACCTTCTAAAACCATGAACCAAAATAAATCTTTCCACCAGTAACTTGTTTGAGTCAGGTATTTTGTCACAGCAATGTAGAAGTAACTGATACAACATGATATATGCTAGTTCCTCTTAGGAATTTACCCAAAGCAGCAGTGCTCACTGGCTCTGAAGGCAGCAACAGCAACAGCATGAAAGATCAGACACAATTTTGAGACAGGCAAGAAAAGCCTAGAAATAGGGTGTAAAGGAACAGGGTCTTAATGGCAGGTCTAGCCAATCTGGACAATCCATGCTACTTCTTTGTCCTTATTTCCACCTTGGTTATGAAAAGAGTCTGGATCAGACTGACTCCCCCCACCCTGGATTCCAAGGTGTTTAGGGGGCTGGGGAAGCAATACTCAGGTTCTCAAGCAATGCTGAGTGCTTCAGACCTAAGGGAAAGCACAGAAATATTAGGGGTGGCATGCCTCATCACCAACCAAATGTCAACTTTCTCTGCCTTTAGAGGGAATTACATTAACTCCATGTAAAAACTCTATTTATTTAACAGTGAGTGGCATTTTTGATTGGCAGTTAATTATGTCTTTCAGGAATTTAAAAAAAACTAAATTAAATCATATTGTTACTTAAAAGTGCTTTCTGAAACAGATTTTTTTTCAAAGCATGTGATCCACAGGGGAGAAGTTAATAAAAGGGGTCAACAGTGAAAAACAGAATCACAATGGGCTAGATGATCCCTAAAGTCCTTTTTGGCTCTACTGCTTGGGGGATTACTGAAAATTTCTCTAAGGCAATCAACTATAACAATTTATTTCACATCTAATTTTACTCTGTGGCCTTAAGGGGAAAATGTCTTGCTCTAAAATTTCAGCGAAAAGTAATAGAAGATCCAAATGAGAATTTGAAAGAGTAAGGCACGTGAAGAGGGAATTTAGAAAGCGGGAAATACCAAAACAGAAAACAGAAATGAATTTTGAGTTTGTTAAAAAGGATATTAACAGCACCACTACCAACAAAGGTCAAAAGATCTGAAACAGAAATGGTGACAGTTGACCATGGGAATAATAATAGGCACTTTTCTCTTCAGTTAAGTAAATTTGGAGCTACTGCGTGCCCCTAAAGGGCTTTGAGTGGAGCATGGGGAATGGGCAGGCTCACTGTAGTCAGCATGTGGACAACCAAGAACACATTTTCTCTTCCCAGAAGCCATTCACTTTGCTGGGCGGTCATGGCAGGTGTGAAAGGTCTTCTCTATCCAGGATCACTGGGAGGCAAACCTGTCACCGTCCGTAGAGACAAGGAGGGTGGTAGGTACAGAGAAGCAACTGGAAGAGTATTACAGCCTTCAGACAACAAGAGTGCGGGGCGGGTAAAGAGAGGACTGGCAATAAAATGCACATGCAAAGTGCTGCAAAAACAGAGTGAAAGTGTTCAGCCAACACAAGTTACTTGCAGTTGTTGTTGTTGTTAGGTGCTATCGAGTTGTGTCCGACTCATAGTGACCCTCACAGGGTTTTCAATGGCAGGTTGTTTTGGGGATTGCCTTGGGAGTGGGTTGCCACATCCTTCTCCCATGTTTGTGATGCTGGGAATCGGACTCTGGACCTCAGAGACTGCAGAGTGGCGCTCTACCATCTGAGCTAAATCCCAGCACCCACTTGCAGTTGAGCCTTATGATAAACCTATATATCAGATGTTATTATCATTCCCATTTTACAGCCCTCTGGAAATAAAGACCACCCAGGGAAGAGTAAGCAGATGCTATTTCTTTAGAGCTTGCTATACTAAAGAAGTCAGCCACCAACACGTGCACTTAACAAGCAGAATGGGAAAAATTTCTCTGGAGAATGTAGGGCAGCCTTGAGGCTGCCCAGAGGGGAGGTTCGGGGAGGACCAGGTGGGAGCAGAGCATCCCATAGCATTGTTTAGGGACACGCTTGGCTTTCTCTGCTTGGTCCTAAAGAAGAAGCAGGGATATGAACCAAGTCCTGTCTTTGGATCTATTGTTTCAGGGGTGATTGCTTGGCTCCCTGGATTGTTATAGAGATATAGTCTGATTTCCTGTAAGCCTGACTTGTAGCTGGCTGCTTTCTTAGGCTATTTACTATAGAGAACAGGTTGGTTTCCTGAACTGCTTGATATAGGTCATGGGTCAGAGTTCTATGCTTATATATGCTCTGGCCATGGCCCATTGGTATATTCAACCTCTCAATCATGCCATGTGAGGCTATTCAAAACAAAGTTGGTGAATACAATTACCAATATGCACTCTCAGAGCCCCAGAGAGGGACTAGAGGCAGATTCTAACCTGCATCCAATATATCAAAATGCTTAATGGAAATGTACACATAGCATAAGAAAAACATCAACTTTCTCTTTCAAAAAGTAAGATTATCTCATTGTTTTTTCTGTTTACTGATTTGCTGTCATGCTATCATTAATAAGTTATGGAAAATGATTTAATAAATAAATCATCGGTAGATAAAAGTTTTCAAAACCAGGGATGCATCAGAAGAAAGAGCGTTCGAGGTGGTCTTAAGTAAAAAGCACTTGCAAGTGCTTCTTAGTGTCAAATCCAAACATCTCCTCCATAAACTGTGTCCAAGGTTACTGATAGGAACAGAGCCGGAGAATCATGAGTCTGTCCAGGGTGGTAAAGACTGTGTCCTCAAATCTACAAACACTGCACTAGCTTGAGGGCCCTGCTCCCTTTCTGTTTTAAGCTCTCCCTAGAAGCTCACATATAAATGCACCATTCATGATTAGAATGGAAGTGGACAGAAAATAATCTTTGTCCAGCCAGCTAATTGTCTTGTGGGAATGAACCCCACTGTTTCCTGACCATGAGTATAAAGCTTTAAATGCCTATTGAATGAAAGATCCAGGCACAGTTGCTAGAAAATTTCAAGGGATAAAAATCTAATTCTGTTCTACCTGCAAACAGATCTTCATCTAATGGAAAGCATGATTCCAGTACAGCTACAGAATTCTGACATTACATAGAAGTTAAGCTTTAGGCTAATGCACCTGTGGCTCACCAAGGTTTTTGGTAGGAATGTACCTAGGAAAGTGGTGTCCTCCCCCTCACTCCAGCCTCCCTCCTGCATCTAGTAAAGTCTATTCAAACCCTCCAACCCCAGAAAATGCCAACCCTTTAGCAATGCCTTCTGTGACTAGAGTCCCTTAGCATGATTCACTCGCCTTGGGTCTCCATGGTTCTTTGTGCAGACTGTTAATAAACACACTGTAGAATCATAGCTTTTTCAAAAATACAATGATAATCTCCCCCACTATATTCCTTTAAGGCAAGCCTGTGTCTTGTTTATCTCTTTCCTCATTGTGTTGTGTGAACAGTGTACCTCATGTTTAGCATTTCATTTAATAATCACAAAACTTCAGTGAGGAAAGTACGACTATTATAGCCCAATTGAGGAAACTGGGACTCCAAGAGATCAATTATTTCCCCAAGATGCTAAAGCTGAGAGCTGGCAGAGACTGACTCTGTCCCAGCTCTCAGTGGCTTGGAAAGATTTCATGCCATCTTCTCCCTCCAATAAGCTCAAAATGCTACCTCACTCTCGCAGTAAAGACAGCTCCACAGTGCTCTGATAAGTCTGTGTGTGACCAGCTCATGTTTGATGCTAAGAAACATGCTTGGAGTCCATCTTAAAGGCCAGCCCTGATGCCCAAAACCTTAGCTCACATACAGTTCTCTTGCTCCCTCTTATTCTCTCCTGTGAAAGACACACAAACCCACGTTTGGCAAAGTTTCTTCAATGATTGCATATTTATTTTTAATAAGAAAAGAGACCAGACATTGATGAAACAGGATCACAAGCACCTTAATGGTATGAAATACTGATTTTGTGACTGCAGCCTCCTCTGAACTCAAAGCTGCGAGGTAGTTCCATGCGGAATCCACAGTGTTTATCATGAAGGGCTCTCCAGCTGGAGGATATAAATATTCCACTCTTTGGGAAGAACAACCCCTGCTGTGAGGAAGGACTGCTTACTCCACCAGCCTTTGCCTTGGCCTGGCTGAAATAAACCCCTTACATCTTCAAAGCGACCTCCTGTCATTGTCTTCCCAAGTAAATGTTCACTCAGGGAGAGGGGTCACTGATCTAAAAGCCTGTGTATTTTTATTTGAGAGATATGTACAGTTTTCATTATAAATCAATAAACTGACATTCTGTTCTACATAGCACATGAAAAATAAATTATGCAAAGAGCAAAGTATCCAATATTCCTGACATGTTTGCCCCTTAGGTCTTGTTTTTCTAACACTTTGTCCTTTGATGGCCCTTGCTTCCTGTCACCCGGCCTTGCTCTGTCCCCATATCTCTGTACATTCTCTCTCTGCATGGTCCCAGTGCAATATCATCAAAAACTCTTCGAGTACTGGCAAGGTCTAGCAAGGAAGAAAAAACAAGCAAACAAAAAAGTCATGTTTATGTGTAATCTTTTCGGTAATGAGAATGATTTCCACTTACTTGGTTTTTCTATTAACCTGGACCTGCCTACAATTCCTCCACCTGCAGAGTTCTTAACAAACCATCCAAAGACATCACACAGTATCAAGTACTCACATTTTCTGACCGGAGCCTCTTGGCAGGACACCCGCCATCCCGGGGGTGAAGCATGTAGTACAGCCGGACTTTGCTTGCATGCTTTCGACTCTGGGGAGGAAAGTAGAAGGAGACACTGTGAGAGCAAAGGCATTTGAGAAAGAAAGGAAAGAGAAAATCTTCTGAATCACAGCCAGGCACCACAAATGCAAAGAAATATTTCCCATAGAAAACGTTTTCGTGGGCTTCTGTGAGCTATGTGGGATTGTTTCAGGGAGATTGAGTGACTTGCCCAAAGTCCTAAAATGAATATCACTTCAGGATAAGTAAAAACACAGTAGTTAACAAAGGCAACAGCATTGCAATCCTTTAGCCTAGAATGGATCATGTATTTACTTGTCCTCAAAAGACAGGAAGTGGAAGAAACAACATAACATCAACTGTTGTTCCCCCTCCCTCCTGCCGCCCACCACAAGGCTCAAGGCTTCCCTGGGCACCTGGCATGCACAGCACCCCTAAAAGAAACCCCTTCTTCCAATGCTTCCAAACTGGGGTCTCATTAACAAGCTGTCAAGTGGGATTCCCTGAGGTCAGACTTGAACAAACAAAAGGTATCCCATGCAAGTCTGGGAGCCAATTTGAGCCCACATTCCCTGTGGAGGGAGACACCAATCCCTCCGCAGGTTCAGCTTTCCCTGACTCCTTTGCTTAACTGAAAGCTCACCTACACTCCCATAATTTTGAAGGAAATTGCTGTTCTAAATTCCACATTCACCCTGAGAAGGGGTGGCAGAGTGAGAAGACAATAAGAGTGCATTCCAGAAGTTCAGAGTCCAGTTCCAGTTCCACCCCCTTCTAGCTATGAGAAGTTGAACTAGTCATTGACTGAAATGTGTTTACAGTCAGAATGGGCCGGATTTTCTCCATGTGCAAAAGAAGTATTACAATATGTATTAGGGTTGCTGTGAGAATCAAATGAAAGAGTGCATATGAAAAAATGTAATTTGCATAATGCTAAACATGTCTCCCCCACGTGTCTGTCAGCTTGCCATGCTGTGGGGACTTGAGTGCTGCTGTGATGCTGAAAGCTTTGCCACTGGTACCTCATATACCAGTAGGGCCACCCATGGTAGACAGGTTTCAGCTGAGCTTCCAGACTAAGACAGACTAGGGAAAAGGACCAGCAGTCCACTTCAAAAACAATTAGCCATGATAACTCTACAAATAGCAAAGAAGCACTGTCAAATATAGTGCCAGAAGATGGACCCCCACTCCCAGTCTGGAAGGCATTCAAGAAATGACTAGGAAAGAGTTGCCTCCTCAAAGTAGAGTCAACCTTAATGATGGGATTGGACTAAAGCCCCCGGGACCTCCTTTTGCTGATGTAGCATGACTCAAAATGAGAGGAAATATAGGGACTGCAACAATGGGATCAAACATAAAAAGATCATGTGCATGGCACAGTGCTGGGGAGTGTTTCATTCTGTTTTATATTGGGTCACTATGAGTTGCATCCAACTCAAAGGCACCTAACAACAACAAACATATCTTACCACTGACTACATCAATTCCTACCACTGAGTCCATGGCTACCTAACTCCAGTCTCCTTTCCCTTTGTTTTACTTGGAAATTATTCTTCTTCTCTACAAGGCCTTTGTTCTACTCTGCCTCTTTTTAAGTTGAGTCCCAGCCATCCTTCGAGGGGATGGTTTGCTTTTATGGATTAGCCACAAAGGCAAAGTGCTTTTCAGAGAACACCCAACAGGTTGCATCCTGTTTACAGAAAACACCGTAAATCTTTTCTGTCACGTTCTTCATTGATTACTTTTTTTAATTCCTTTAATCTGTCTAGAACAAGAAGACTATCCTTCTAAACAGTCCCTGGACACTTTTAAGGCTTTTAAATGGGTGTAAAAGTGCTAAGGGAACATGAAAAATGTTTACAGATATACAAAAGTACTAAAATGAGATTTGAAATAGATTGCTGACACTTGTGGCTATTTTTAGATTCCACAGTGCGTTTAAACTTAGGTTATCTGGAGTCTTTTCTTGCCAGGGAAATTGATAAGACAGAGAAATAAAAACCTGTGCAACGTGTGTCAAATAGTTCAACATCATTGTTCAGCTTTTGTATGTTTTTGAGAATGCAGCAGTAGACTAGAATGTTTTTTTGCAAATAAGCGTGCCGATTGCTAACATCTATATACATTTTTTACCATTTTGTGGGGAGGTGGAGATAATGGGAAGAGGTGGTATCAGAAACAGTGTTACAGTGAGAAAAATAAAAAGGAAAACTTTAAAAACCTGCATGAGGCAGATCGTAGGCACAGAGCCTGGGCTGCTGAAAAAGCACATGCAGATGTTAATTGGTACGAAGACAAAGTGGCGACAGCATGAGCTTAAACATGGCCAACGTGGATTTTCAATTTTGCATTTGTTATCACGGAATAACTTACTATACTCCTGCGTTATCATCTACTGAAAGCACCAGAATACAGCAAAATTGCAAATCTCATAATGTGGCCCGTTTTGTGGCTGTATTTTTTCCCTCTTCCCTGAAGTATCGTATTTCTTTTCAAAAGAAACTTTTGCAAGGGCAAAGTTCACTGAGTTATTTAATTGCAGTTTGACAAGATGAGTAAAAACCCATTAGTGGAAAAGGAAAGCCAAATAAATGACAGGCTCCCCTCTGAAGCCATTTGTGATGAGAGAGGTTGGGATTTGAGGTTTATTTGCCATTTTGATGATGATAGGCCTGTTTTTCTCCTTCAGCTCTGCCACTTCTGATTTTGGAGGAAGAAGGCCCAACCACATTCATTCCAGGAAGTACCTTGCCTAAGGTTAGGGGTGAAGAAAGAGCTTGGTGAAATACTAGCTGTCTCCAGAGGGTGACAGAGGTGCCTCATTCATCTGTCATGGAGAGCTCTTCCTCTGCCTGGGCATCTTTGCCCCTCCCATTTCATTCTCTAGGCTGCCCAAACCTGATCTGATACCTTCTGTCCACAAGCCAACCTTGACTTCCAGCAGGAGATCTGAACCCTGCAGATGGTCCATTTCCAGTGGTGGAGGGTGGAGTCCCATCCTGGTTACACCGATTCAAATCCAAAGCTGATTCTGCATTGACCAGGGGAGAGAGGTGGGTAGCAGACAGTCCTGGGCACATGACAGCTTGTCCTGCCTCTAAGCTAGGCCTTCCACATGAGTAGCATCCCTGCCCAAATGGTCTCTCCCTTCTCCCTGATCTCACCTCTTTCTCAAGTCCTGCATTTCTGAGGCACATCCTGGATCTGCCTCCAACTGGCTCCTCTTGACCCATTACCTACCAAACATTCCTGGAAATCTGGCACTGTAATCTGGCTCTTCAACTTATTCTAACAAACAAACAAAAACTTCCCCACTAAAAGAAAGTTAAAATTAATTTGGAGTGAAGATGTTCATTGCAGCATTATCTAAATTTGAACCAAAAAAAAATTATAAGATAGCTACACATTGCACAATAGAAGACTGGGTAAAGCAGTCAGAAAATGTCCTTATATTAAGTGAAGAATTAGAAAAAATGAAATGCTTTCTACACTATTAATATTGATGAAAAACATAAGCTCAAAACTGTATGTACACTCTGATTACAATTACATAAAAGTTTGTATGTGTATGCAGAAGAAGTGGAAAGGAACAAGGAAGAAGATTTTATTAGGTTAGAGGAGTATGATTTTCATTTTTTATGTTTATAACAAAGTTGCCTGTAATGTAAATATAGTAATAATAACTTGACGATGCTTAAGCCATGGTACATCCACATTAAGTATACGTTTTACCCTCAATTACTATAATTAGTCAAAAGCATTACTGATCCAGAATGCTTTTAACATGTACTGGTATAATTGACCACATTTCCATGTGCTCTTATTAATGGTTTATCAATGATCAAAATGTATATTTTCTTCATTGCAGTACTTGGTATTAAACGAGTCTTCTCAACCCCAGGGCAATAATGCTACTTTCAAATTTTAATAAAATGTCATAGGAAGTATGTGTGCATTCCTCAATGTGGCCACTTTCAGTTTCTATGGATAAATTGAAACTCTGGACCAGGGAGGCCAGTGCTGTCCACACAACTACATCAAGAAGGGCTGGAAGAAACACGCTTCTGAGCTGGGTGCTGTGGTGCACATCTGTGATCCCAGCAACTTGAGAGCCTGAGGCAGGAGGACCATGAGTTCCTGGCCACCTGCATAGCTTAGCATGAGTTTGAAAACAAAAAATGTAAAACAGGGCTGTACAGCTCAGTGGTGGAGCACTCACCTAGCATGTATTAAAAAAAAAAGAGAGAGTGAGAGAGAAGGAAAAAGAAAAGAAACAGACCTCTGAAACTGGCTCCCGTGTCATCCAAATAAACACTTGTTAGGTGCTATCAAGTCAGGCCCAACTCATAGAGACCCTGTGTACAACAGAATGAAACACTACAGGATACCATGCCCTACCCTCTACTGTGTCAGTGCTTCACTGCCATTCATATGGTTACGAATGGTGGCCAGGTCCTTCTCCCATTTTTACAGTGATGGGGATCAAGCCCAGGGTCTCAAAGCATGCAGAGTAAGCACTCTATCAGTTGAGCTAAACCCCAGCCCAAGAAGACACTAACAATAGTAAATCCCTATTATTTTTCAAAGATGTATCATTACCTAAAACTTGCACTACTTTCAAAATTATAAAAAGATAAACTGACAAGAGAAAGGACATTTGAGGAGAAAGTAATATTCTGCATGTTAAATGTATATATCACAGAGTTTCAGGGGAGTACAAGGACTATTACTTTAAGGGAGAAGGCATAAAAAATAACAATTTCTTCCAAATGCACCAAGAATCACTTCCAGGCTCTTTCTTGCATTCATATTTGCATTTTAAGCAAAAGTCATTACTTTCACTCAAACCACATCAACTTTAAGCTTCCCAGATAAGTCAGAAATTACCAACTCTTCCATTTTAATTAAAGCTTTTGCCCCTCATCCTAGGCATTGTATAGGGTCAGACCTATCTGGAGATTAGTTTCTTTTTCTGAAACAATCTCTTGGCACTTACAGAAATTGTCTAAAGTAGAAATCTAGGCAGCGGGGCAGTTAAAGAACACGACAAATCTCTATTTCAGATGCATTGCTGTAAAAGAAGAGAGCAAAATACGTAAAAGTACAATGGTTTTGTGCTTTCCCTAAACAAACATCTTCCACTATCACACATTCCTTAAAAACATTTGCAGCTCAAATTTGGTTCCAACATGGCTACTGATTTCTCAACTTATAAAATGTAGAGATAACAAAGCAATGTTGTGTTGCATAATGCTTCAAGCAGTCTGCAAGCCCCTCTCATATTTATCCTCTCATTTCATCCTCCAATCACAGCTGAGCCTGGCAAAAGAGGTGTTATCTCAAAGAAGCTTTCAGATCCATTCCTGATTTCCTAGATACGTCTTCCACTCTCTTACTTCATCATAGCCCTCTGACCATACCTCTTCCAGAAATTAGCTAAAACAAACCAAGGACCCTAAGAAAAGGGGAAAGCCCAGAGCACACTGATCTCTACAAGTGTGATTACCACAGGCCACCATTTTTGAGGTCTCTCTACTTCTTCAGGGTAAAGAGGAGCCAGTTAGACAGTGGACAAGTGCCAAGGGTCTACATACCAGGTGTTCAGAGAATGGCTGGCTGATGTGACACAGGGGCTCCCTCTCACAGAGTGGAGGCAGAGGGCGCCGTGACAGACCTGCACTGAAGATTCCATGATTAAGGGCCAGGCATGAGCTTTGGAAAGGCTGTGGCACCACCAGACGAGGAAGTCAAGTCTAAACGCAGACAAATCAAACAGAAAACTGAAGCGTTTCATATCCATCCCCTTTCATGAGTAAGGTTCTTTCCCAATGGGTGCTTCTTCCCTTTTTACCACTGGAGGGAGGCTGGGTACAGAAACTGCCTGCACTGAGCATGAAAGATGAGCCAACCGAAAATCTACGAAGGGCTGGGCATGGTGGCTTACATCTGTAATCCTAGCAATTACAGGGGGTAGAGGCAGGAGGATCACAGGTTCAAGGCGAGAGGTAGCTTGCATAATTTAGCAAAACACTGTATCAACATAAAAATATTAAAAAGGGGCTAGAGGTGCAGCCCAGTAGTAGAGCACTTGCAAACTTGCAAAGTATGTGTGAGGCCTTGGGTTCAACCCCCAAGTACTGAAAATAATAATAATAATAATAATAATAATAATAATCATCTACAAAGAGAAAGCCAGTCCCCAGAGGAAGTTTCACCAACACAGAGAACAGTGAGAGAAAACTCTGCTGGAATTGCCAAGGCCAAGGCTGCAGGCCTCCTGCTGGACTGCAGGCTACTGACCTGGTCTGTAGCCAGGCCTCAAGCTGAAATTGGACCAGAAGATCCCAAAAGGATTCAAGTAGACTAAGATCGGGTGCAAGACCAATCTGTCCACAGCAGAACTTGTGGCAGGCCTTAATAACCTGCCCAACTGCCCAGCCAAGTGGAACATATTTTTTAAAAATCATGTAATCGTAAAAAATAAAGGAAATGTTTGTTGTTGTTGTTTTGGCTTGGTTTTTGTTTTGTTTTGGCTTTGGTTTTGTGATTCTAGGAAGGAACTCAGGGCCTCATTCATACCAGGCAAGACTCCACCACTGAGCTATATACTCAGGTCAAGGACAACTTTTGAACAACTCAGAGAATAAATAAAGCCACTCTCTGCCATGTGTGTGCTACAATAAGTAGAAATAAGTTGTAAGTGATACAGTTTTGTATCATTTAATTCAAGAACATAGAAGCTGAGGATAAAAGCTGAAAATCAGATAAAACAACTGATTGCAGTAACAGTAAATTAATAAAGCATAGAAATGGAAATGTAAAATGCTATCCCTTCATTTTGAAGGTCTTTCAGGGTATTTCTGGAGCAGAGCCAACCCTGAAGATCTAGATCAGTGGAGAAGTCAAGACAGACACAATTTCAAGAATTCAGAGGAACAGGATAAGCAAGTGAAAAGAGTGAAACTGAAAACTTGTACCTGGAAGAGGAGAACAAATATACTGTGACTTTACTGGCAGAATAAATAAAGAAATGAAATAGAATTAAAAGTCCCAAAAGAGAACCAATAAATATATCTAACTTCATGATAGAAAAGTTTCTAAGCAACAAAGCAAAAGAAACAGGGCTGCCCAGTGAGGTGGCACATGCCTGTGATCCCGGCAATGCATGAGGCAGAGGCATGAGGATGGCAAGTTCAAGGCTAGAGGAGCCCATGGAACTTAGCAAGACCCTATCTCAAAATGAAAAGTAAGAAAGGGACTGGGAGTACAGCTTAGTGGTGGAGCATCCTGGGTTCAACCCCTAGTTCTGAAGAGAAAGAAACAGAAAGAGAAAAAGGAAAAAAAGAAAGAAAGAAAGAGAGAGAGAGAGAGAGAGAGAGAGAGAGGGAGGGAGGGAGAGAAGGAGGGAAGGAAAGAAAGAGAGAGAGAGAGAGGAAAGAAAAAGAAAGAAAAGAAAGAGAAAAGAAAAAGCAGAATAATAAATATGGCTGCAAAACAACATTTGATTTTACTCTGAAATATATACATGTAAGAAGCACCCCACAAAGTAGGAAAAATATTTACAACATGTAAAAAATTGTTTAATACCTTTGAGATAAAACATGACCTTACAAATTTATATAGGAAAAAAATAATATTTAAATAGACAAAATGCTATACAGGAATTTTAGAGACACAAATAGCCAAAAGACTTAAAAGGAAGTTCATCCAAATTCTACCTGAATTTTTTTAGTATATATAAAGATATATTTACCTATCAAATTGGCAAGCACTTACAAAATGTACATAAATAGTTTTGGCAGAAAAACTGGGACTCCTGTACATAGCTAACAGGCATGCAAATTGACACAAGCTTCCTGGACTGAAATTTTGCAATGTTTATCCAAAAGACAAACTTTACTTGATCCAAAATCCTACATCCACAAATTTATTTTAAAGATGAAATCAGGGACATGTACCACTGATCACCATTGATTTACAATAGTGAAAATACAAAAATAAGTTAAATGCTCTAAGACAAGAGGGATAAATACAGAGGGATTCAAAAAGTATATATATATATATTTTTTTTTAAGAAAAGAAAAAATTTATTAAAATTGTAATATTCAACATATACAGATAACAAAACTCTGTGTGTGTGTGTGTGTGTGTGTGTGTGTGTGTGTGTGTGTGTGCATAGATATATGTGGGACTAGGGTTTAGCTCAGTCCGTAGAGTGCTGCTCTGCATTCTCTGAGGCCCCATGTTGGATATCTAGCACTGCACAAACAGGAGAAAAGCATGGCAATTCACTCCAGAAGCAATCCTGGAACAATCAGCTATTGAAAACCCTAGGGTCACTATGAGTCAGACCCAACTCAATGGCACCTAACAACAACAACAACATGCATATATATGGCAAATATCTAGGGAAATAAAAAAAAGTACCAAGGGATTTACATTGTCTCTATGGATTTTCTGCATTCTTTACATTCATAAGGTTTTCCTCCAGCATAAATAACCTTATACCTGGTGAGGTATATATGTGGTTTCTAATTTTCTCAGGTATGCATCTTTGAGTTTTCTCAATTTTTTAAGAGACAAGTCATTCCAATAATCAAAAGGAAATCAATCACAATTTTAAAGGTTCATTCCAATACTGATGATTTGTCATCCTGACAAAACCACCATAAGAGAAGAAAAAAAACTCTCTGAAACACTGAAAAATTTGTTCAGTATCCCATGCTTTATAAATTCTCAGAGAACAGGGATTGTATGTTAGTTCATTATCATAACCCCACTGTCTAAAAGTGCTCAATACGGATTTGTCCACCAAGTAACTAAACACATGAACGAAAGAACAGGCGATCCCAGAGAAAGAACCAAGACCCTCGAAGACAACTGCATGTAAGTGTTTTGCACATTTGAGGCCAGCGTTGTTCCAGATCTCTTTGCACTCTAAAACTGAAATGGAGCATCAGCCTTCCATTTCCATCTTCAAACCCAACTGCTGCAGGGCGAGTGAGTGAGCAGCACAAGCCCACAGACCAGTCCTGAGCAGCAACACCCACGAGTACCTGGCAGCGTGTGCTCACCAGGGAGAACCCAGGCAGCTGCCCTGGTGCAAACAATGTGGACAAAAAAACTCTGGATAGACGGGGAATTACTGCAACTGGCACAGAAGTGGCCATTCAAGGGACAGTCATATTGCTGCAGATACCCGGGCACATACATTTCAGCTACTGAGGAGGAGAGATTTGGGACAAGGCGAAGTAAATGCCAGGGTTTCCAAGAGGCCAGATTTATCAGCTACTAGTGGTGAGAAGTTGCCTTTAACCTGAAGCCAGATATGTAGATTGTTGTGGCCTAGGGCCAGATGTTTCTGAGTCTTCAATTAAAGGATTTTGGAGATTGAACTCTCACGGACTGAACTGTGTCCCCTCAAAGTTTATGTGACAAAGCCCTAAGCCCCACTGCAACTGAATTTGGAGAAGTTTGTTGTTGTTAGGTTCTGTTGAGTCTGGTCCGACTCATAGCGACCCTCATGGGGTTTTCAATGGCTGATTATTTCAGAATCACTTTCAGGAGTGGACTGCCACCTCCTTCTCCCATTTTTTATGGTGCTGGGGATCGAACCTGGGTCCTCAGAGAGTGTGGAGCAGTGCTCTACCTACTAGGCTAAACCTCAGCCTGAATTTGGAGATAGGGCCTTTAAAGGGGTAATTAAGATTAAATGAGGTCATAAGGGTGAGGCCCTAATCCAATAAGACCAGTGTCTTTCTAAGAAGAGAAATGCCAGATCTCACATTCTCTCCTCCCTCCTCTCCATCTCCCTTTCCCTTCCCTTGCTCCCTCCTCTCCTTCTTCGTGCAGAGGAAAGGCCATATCAGAATCAGGCAAGAAGGTGCCAACTAGGACCCAGGAAGAGGCCCTCACCAGAAAGGAGCCCGGCTATACCTTGATCATGGACATCAGCCTCTGGAGTGGAAGGACATAAGTATTTGTTGTCTGAGTCCCCCATCTCTGGTATCCTGTTACAATCTCCCAACTGACTAATGGAGGTGCCGTCCTTCTAAACGAGATCTTCTCTTATAGTCAATGCTTCTTACACAGCATTTGGTCCATTTTTCAAAAGCAAAATGGGTAGTCTTAAAGCTCCTAGAATTAGATCAATTTGTTTTTTCAAGATATTTTTAAAAGAGCATTTTAAATGAGAGATGCTCATCTTAAATGGCCTACAGCCAGCCATAGCACTGTTGTGTCCCATCCTGTTAGATCTTGGAAGCAAAGCAGGGTCGGGCTTGGTTAGTACTTGGATGGGAGACCGCCTGGGAATACCAGGTGCTGTAGGCTTGGGAGAAGAACCTGGCATCCCACTCCCAAAAAACAATCTGCCATTGAAAACCCTATGACTAGCAGAGAACCACTAACAACAGTGTTTCATCTGTTATATGTAAGGTCACTATGAGTTGGACACTGACTCGGCAGCACCTAACAACAACATCATCTTAAATAAGTGCTATATTAGAAAAAAAACGAGGTTGTGTTAGAGAACATCATGCATGGCGGAATGTGCAACACCATGACTGTGTAAGCATATTTGTATGAAATCTATACTGCAGGGTGCCCACACCAGTAAGTACACCAATGCACTTCAATTTTAAATCAAAGACTTGCAACTCAAAAAATAAAATTACTACCAAAAGGTAAAGGAAGAATTTTTCTGTGATGTGAGTCTAGAGCTAAGTATGTCTCCGTGATGTCTGTGCATTTCAATCAGAGTCGCATGAGAAACAGAAGATCATGGGGCCATTCAGGCCTTTCTTCCTTTTGCTATTTGGAAAAAAAAACAATAGTGATATCACCCATAAACCCATGCTGGAGAACTTAATATTAGAGACGAGAAAAAAATAAGCTGGTGTGATCAGTGATGAAAGTCAGAGAAGATTGGGTGATATGAAGTAACAAAGGTACCAAAACCTTCTGAAATGTGAAAGCTTCCACAGCATGTGCTACTCCTAGGCTATAACTGTCCCAGGTTTCTTGACTTCTCTTCTAACATTCATAGCTGGACTGAGAAAAAATTGAGCCCTATATAAAATATCACAGTGTGAAGCCTTTCGAGGTAAACCCCACCGCTACCATATATAAATCTGGTGTGGTCTCCACCTATTTTTCTGCAGGGAAGTGGAGTCTGTCAAACAAACAAAGTAATAGCGTCTCTGTCCTTGTGAGACAGATAAAGAACTGGACAAGGCAGGACAATTGTTCCAACTTCCACAATGAGGTCACAGCAGTAGTGGGGTTCACATAAACTGTCTGACTGCCTCTTTATTCTGTATAACATTTTCACATTAGATTCTTCTTTTCCCCTATTACTTTAAGCTCCTTGGTCTGTGCCATATAATTATTCTCAAACTGAACTCTGTTCTTACAAATGAATCCTCAGTCTCTCATTTCTTTATAATTTTGATCCATCCCCACAATGCACTTTTAAATAGTTTGCACGGAGCAGTTCCTCTTTAAATACCTGTTAACTGTTTAAATAGCCAAGTAAGTCAGATTATAGGACATAACTTAAGTGGACCTCACTGTAGACAAAGCAATAGTTAAAATATCATATGAACTGACAAAACATAACACTTGCTTATTGAAGAGATTCTCTAGCTCCCAGAAAATCCTATTTTTAAAGACAAGTTCCTAGGGTATACTTGAAATATGACTTGATTTTCAAATATTTTTATATGCATATCATTTTCAAAAACACCTCTTGGCATATAATATTTATAATCTAAAAGAGGGATAGGCAAATTTTATAAAGCACACTTTTCAGCATAAAATAATATGTGCAAAACAACATAGCCATCTCTCCCTCCTGGTGTTCCCCTACACACACCACATACACTTGGATTCAAGTGAGTTTTTTTGCACACAAAATTACCTCACTGAAGTAGAGCAGAGGTGCCTGGGAATCTCACTCCTCACAATGCTGAACTCCAGAGGGTCCAGCTCCAATGCTAGGAGAAAATTAGGTTAGTAGCTTTGTTTCACCTAATGATGGAGACACAGAATGTTTTTCCTTTGCATCTCATCCAACAGAGCCCCCCAAACAGAGTGAAATACTCAGAAGCATATTCTAGTTTTCTGGAGATATTTGTTTTGTTTAATACTCCTTTAGAGACCTTCAGGAGAAATGAGCACACGTTGCCAGCTGCAGCTGTACAATCACCCACAGCCCAACTGCCACCTGCCTTTCAATTGTTCTATTTGCCTTCTTGATTCCCAACCTTTCGTCTATTTGCACATTGCTTTGAACAGATTACATGATTAAAGAAAAATAGGGAAATTCTGAAAGAATCCATCCTCTCTAAACAGGTGGTTGAATGGAAGACAGTTTTATTCAAATGATACCCCCAGATGTTCCCAGAGTCACTCTTGCCCCACCCCTGCACTAGAGGGACAAGACAGAAGCCCAGGAAAGAGGCTCAGATGTTGGCACGCTCTCATGGGAAGGGCTGAGGGTGAGTTTGGAAATTGTTGGGTCCAAGGCCACCACCTGCCCCTCTGTAGCCAGGACAGACCAGGAGTAGTCCTTCCCTTTCCATTCTTTCTGAGCTTGGTCCCTGGGACACCTGATTCTGAACCCCATGGAGGTTTTTTTGTTTTTTGTTTTTGTGGTACTGGAGGTTGAACCCAGGGCCTCACACTTGCATGCTTTGCAAGTGCTGTACCACTGAGCTGCACCCCCAGCCCATTCTACTTTTTAAAACAGGGTCTTCTTAAATTACACAGACTGCCTCTGGTCTCAAACTTGCGATCCTCCTGCCTCTGTGTCCTGAGTCACTGGGATTACAAACATGTGCCACCATGCCCGGCCCCTACAGAGTTTTTTTTAAAGGCAGCTTTCAGACCTAATACTGAGAATTACTGGGGTGGAGGCCTGGGAATTCGGTTTTCCACCAGCTCCCCAGCGGTCTCTAGGAAAGAGAATTTTTACAAATCACAGCAACTCTCCTCCCTTCTGGTCCTCTCACCTTGCCCCCAGGGGGCTTCCAAGTCCAGATTGACAGGAAGAAAGCACCCTGAGGGCTCTCTCCCAGACTAGGCTGGATGGCAGGTGCTTCAATGAAAAAGGCAGAGAAGCGGTATCAGGAAGGACCAGCCTCAAGCCAGGCTTCCAGGGACCTGTGTGGAGCAGGCTGGAGAACACAGAGCCTAAAATGAGCCTGGGTTCAGAAGGGGCAATGCCCTCACATCTTCCAGCTCTCAAACTCTCCCACTGGCCATTTTCATTTCTTAGTGTCCACTCTTTCCCACCCTTGCCAGCTTCCAGCTTCTTTTTCCTAACAGCCTTGGAATATTCCCCTTAGCTATTACTCTCCTACTCTAACTGTACTCTTTCATGGAGAAGTCACCCTCCCCCCACCTTTTCCATCTTAATAGGGAACACCAACCTTTTTGTAGGCAATAGGCACAAAACAAAGAGAAGTAAAAACATTGGGATGAATAAACCAGGAATTTTAAATAGGGAAAATAAATACACTTAAAGGGTTGAGAAGATATTACCAATATGAAACAAAAACATGAAATCATGAAAAATGAAAAGCAGACATATATTTATGACCAAATAAGAGTTATTGGTTTCATAGATGAAAATCCATTAATAGAATAAATAAAATAGATTAACAGGATGAAAGACAAAAATCCCATGGTCATCTCAACAGTGTCCAAAAAAACTTTGAACAAAAATCTAACACACTTTAATGACAAAAAACACTGAGGAACTAGAAAGAGTATCGACGTTCCTTAACCTCACAACACCATCAGAGGAAAATCCCAACTGCACTCTTAATGGTGGAAGGCTGAAGGCCTTGCTTCAAAGATGAGCAACCAAGCAAGAATGTCCCCTCTTGCCCTTTCTACTCCACATTGTGCTGGGGGTCAAAACAGACTTTTAGGCAATAAGATGACATGACCCTAATGCACCTATTTAAAAAATTGCCGTTGTTGTTAGGTGCTATCAAGTCGTATCTGACTCATAGCAACCCTCATAGGGTTTTCAATGGCTGACTGTTTCGGGATTGCCTTGAGAGTGGATTGCCATGTCCTTCCCTTCTCCCTGTTTTTTTTGTTTTTGTTTTTTTTTGCAGTGCTGGGAATCAAACCCAGGACCTCAGAGACGGCAGAGCAGTGCTGTACCAACTGAGCTAAATCCAAACACCATTAAAAAATCAGAATTAATTTAAATCAGTTCAACCACCATGTAAGACACAAGATTAATACATAAAAGTCAATTGCATTTCTAAATATTAATAATTAACAATCCAGAAATAAAATTTAAAAGACATCTTCATTTACTATAGCATAAAAAATGAAAAAATACTTAAGGAAAAACTGATCCTGAAGTCACATAAACTCCGATTATCTAAAACAACCTTGAAAAGAACAAATTTGTTGAGTTCATATTGCCCCATTCACAGCTTACTTGAAATTTATAATAACTACAACCCTGTGGTATAAGGATAGAAATATATACCAATCAAATAGGACTTAAAATCCATAAAAACACCCTTACACTTGTGGTTAACTGATTTTTGACGAGTATCCAGGCATTCAACAAATGTTAACATAACTAAATATTCAAAGAATGAAGTCAGACTCCTATCTTAACTCATAGGTAAAAATTAGCTCAAAGTGTATCATAAGCCTTGATGTAGCAGTTAAAAGTACAGAATGCTTTGAAGAAATATTCAGGAAGTATTTGCAACCTTGGATTAGGCAATCAGTTCTTAGATGTGCCACTAAAAGCACAGGTGACAAGAAAAAAAAATAGATAAACTGGACTTAATTTTAGAAATTGTGCTTCAGAGACATTGTCATGAAAGTGAAAAGACAACCAGTGCAATGGAGGAAAGTATTTACAAGTTATAGATCTGCTAAGGGACTTTTACCCACAGTGTATTAATGGTTTTTACAACTTAACAATAGGAAGACAAGTATCTCAATTAAAACAATGGGCAAAGGATTTTATTAAAGAAAGTCAGAGCCAGCGAAGTGTTAGAATGGTGAAGGTGGATTTTATTAAAAAACATATTGCAATAAGGAAAAAGGGGCTCCAATATACAGTTAGGTTTGATTTCAAATACAATCAGAACAGGTGGGGATTTACAACCTAGGATCAAGTTGTGGAAGGAGCATCGATTCCTTAAAATGTTCACAAATGGCCAATAAATTGATGAGCAGATGCTCACTACTATTAGTCATTAGAGAAATGCAAATCAAAACCACAACAGAACATCCCTTCACTCACTAAGATAGTTATCAAAAGAACAGCTGTGTTGCCTGAGGAGGTAGAAAAATTGACACCTCATACATTCCTGCTAGGAATGTAAAGGGTGTGGCCAGTTTGGAGACAAGTTCTGAAGTTACTGAAAAAGTTACAGAGTTACCATATGACCCAGAAATTCTACTCATTGGTAGCACCCATGAGATTTAAAAAGCATATGACCACACAAAACTTCCATATGACTTTAGAAGCATTATTCATAGTAGCATTATTCATTGGAGTGAAAATGTGGGAAAAAAACTACTAGTAGTATCTACCAACTGATGGATAAACAAAATGGTGGATCCTGCCCTTAGGATATCATTCAGCTATAAAAAGGAGTGAGGTCCTGATACATGTTACAACATGAACAGCCTTGAAAACATGCTAAGTGATGGAAACCAGACACAAAAGACTGCGTATTATTGCGATTCCAGACACATAACATGTCCACCGTAAGAAGAATACAGTTTAGCAGCTTCCAGGGATGGGCAGAGTGGAGAATGAGTATAGGGCTTTTTAATACTTCTACACTATACTGCTGTGAGTATAGGGGTTCTGGGAGAGGGAACATGAATGCTCTGAAATTAGTTGTGATTTATGCACAACTCTGAAAGAACCAACAACTACCAGATGGTACACTTAAAGTGATGAACTTCATAATGGTTGTTAGGTGCCATCAAGTCCAGTCCAACTCATGGTGACCCCATGTACAACAGAAGGAAATACTACAGGATGTCATGTCATGCACACGAGATCTGTTTTATGCTTAAACCCACTGTTGCAGCCACTGTGTCAGTCCAACTAGAGGAAGGTATTCCTTTTCTTCACTCACCCACTACTCTCCCAAACTTAATGCTTTTCACCAGGGATATCTCCTGAAGACATGTCCAAAACACATAAGATGTAGTCTAGCCATCCTTGTTTCCTAGGAGCAATCTGGTTGTACTTCTTCTAGGATGGATATGTTGGTTCTTTTTGCCATCTATGATATATTATTTATATCAAAAATAAAAGTTCTTATTAAAAAATAAAAATTATAAAAATCATTATGAACAACCACATAGATGAAATGGACACATTTCAAGAAAATATGACAAAAAAAGTCCTGAGGATAAACAAAGGGTTGAAATATCTCAAGTGCTAAAAATATTGAGCCAGGTGCAGTGGCACACATCTGAATCCGAGTGACTCAGGAGACAGAGGCAGGAGGGTCGTGAGTTCCAGGCCAGAGGCATAACTCAGTGAGACCCTCTTTCAAGATAAAAGATAAAAAATGGACTAGGGGTGCAGCCCAGAGGTGGATCACTTGCAAAGTATGTGTAAGGTCCTAGGTAAAATCCTCAAGTACTGCAAAAAAAAAAAAAAATTACACACACACACACACACACACACACACACACACCACATAAAGATCTGCCAAATACTTAGTCATCCTCCATGGCTGCCACCACTACACTACCACCACCACCACCAAAAGCTCAGAGGCCCAGGTCATCCTATGAAGTTGAGAGCTTATCTAAGAAATGTAAACATAATACAACATCAAAAAAAATCAATGTTGTTCACCACATTAATAAACTAAAGTAAGGGAAAAAAAACCCTCATAAGTCAATCAGTGCAGGAAAACCTTTTGATAAAATCCGGTATCTCTTTATACTTTTCTAAAATTTAGTAAGCTAGAGAAAGGTAGAAATTTTCTTCTCTACATACAACATTCCCCACATTTAATGGGGAAATTCTGATTGCACTCCTCCTAAGAACAGAAACAAGGAAAACAGGACCACCATCCACACTGCTGTGGAACACAGCATCGGAGTTCCTCACCCACACTACACAGAGAGACAAAGCTGGAAGAGTGAAAACAGTAGAGCTAAAACTCATTGTCTGAAAATAATGTAGACATTTATCTGGAAAAATTGGCAGAAGCAATAGAGAGACCCTTGGAACTCATGGAGAGTTGAGTCAGTGGAGAGCTGTTGCCCTGCCGCTGGGGGTACCATCTGCATCACCTTTCAAGTGTTCCCCTGCTCTTTCAGGGATCCCTTCAGTTATAGAGAGCCACTGTGCCCCAGGGCAAGCCTTCCCAGGAAATGGCAAAGAAGTACACTAATCAGTTCATCCATTAATTAACAAGAGATGCTCCTTGCGTAGACAGACTTGAGACTGCATTGTGAACTTTGAGCACGGCTGTCTTAACCTGAGATTAAATAATATGTAAGCTCAGTTGGTAGACTGCTGCTCTGCACTCTCTGAGGCCCTGGGTTTGATCCCCAGCACCGCAAAAATGGAAGAAGGACCTGGCAATCCACTCCCAAAGCAATCCCAAAAGAATCCACCATTGAAAACCCTATGAATAATAGAGAAGCACTGACATAGTCCCAGACGTGGCACAGTGTCAGGGAGAGTTTTGTTCTATTGTACAGAGGGTCCCTATGAGTCGGACTAGACTCAACGGCACCTAACAACAACAGCAACAATTTCTACAACGCTACAAAACTAGCACACTACTAGAGTTGGGATCTGAACCCAGGTTTTCTGGGTCTGCAGGCTAGAGTCCTGCACACCATAATTTCCCCTCAGCATCCTAAGACCATATAACCCATGTATCTGCCTCCAGGAATAAATGCACACTTCCATTTACTAATTGACTAGAATCATTCTCCTATGTCTGTTCTAAAACTGATCCCTCAAGGAAATCTTCAGTAGCTCCAGAACACTAACTTCATCTTATTCTAACTGATCACAGATCCCATTGTTTTCACCAGATGTTTTAGCCCTTTTCTTTATTTTATTTAAGCAATTCATCAAATACAGTCTTACAGTCTAATAACTCCCCAGCTTATCTCACAACCACTTCAGCAAAGGACAATGTTTGAATAAACTACCTATATTGTAACAAAGCAGAATATACTGTAGGTGCCCAGAAAAGGCACCTTGATTTGAATTGATTACATATAGTATATTAATTAGGCTCACTGTCTTCACACTGATATTCAAGCAAAGGGACTAGAATTATCTGTCAACCTCAGTTCTGCTTCTCCTTCTCCAACACATGGTTGTTGTTGTTGTTAGGTGCCATCGAGTTGGTATCCGACTCATGGCAATCCTCATAGGATTTTCAATGGCTGAGTGCTTTGGGGTTGCCTTGGGAGTGGATTGCCAGGCCCTTCTCCCGTTTTTGCGGTGCTGGGTGCTGGGAATTGAACTCGGGGCGTCAGAGACTGCAGCGCAGAACTCTACCCACTGAGCTAAATCCTAGCCCAACACATGGTTAGTGTTGTATAATTTCTCCCTAACCCTCATCATTCTTGACAATCTAATTTTGAGTCAGAGTCTCTTCTTAAAAGCCAGCCACATTTAAATATACATGTAGAAAGTTAGCCTGCAGCCATAGCACTGTGGCATCTGATCCCATCAGATCTCGGAAGCTAAGCAGGGATTGGGCTTGGTTAGTACTTGGATGGGACACCACCTGGGAACACCAGATACTGTAACCTTGGGAGAAGGACCTCACAACCCACTCCCCAAAGTCAATCCACCACTGAAAACCCTACAAATATCAGAGAAGCACTGACAAAAGTATTTGGCCTGTTGTACGTTGCATCGCTATGAGTCAGACACCAACTAGACGGCACCTTAAAACAACAACATAGAAAGTTAGGCCAAGACTACAAAGAAGTGCTTAACCAGTATAATCATGTACTCATCCAAGGAAAATAATGACATCTTTATCCTAATGTTGTTGGACAATCCATGTTTATGCAGTGCCACGCATAGCTCCTCGAGTCCTGCCACCTGCTCTCCACCAGATTTCAAGGCAGCCCACCTCACTTCTTTTCACCTGCTGACTGATTTTCTGCTTCATATAATTGCACTAAAATTTTGAAAAATGATGAATAGGAATGGGAAAATTATGACTATTATTTTTTAAAAAAGAAAAAGATACAGGGCTTAGCTGTCTTTGGCACCTCACAGTTCCCTGTGGTTTTTTCTGACTTATAAGACAAAGCACAGCCACCCAGGGGAGGCTGTGGCTGCTGGGGCCTTTCTTCTTTACTGAATTAGGAATCTAGTAGAAATTAGTGCCTTAAACACAACCATCTGTTCTCCTCTGCACAGGCCTTTTTTCTGGATTTCAACAAGGGTGGTATGTTGATTCTAAGTCATATTTTGACCCAATTCCTGATATTTCTGATCTTATTCCTCTCAGCTGAGAGTGACTTTATGAAATTGGACTAAAGATAGGAGGAAATTAACGCTGGAGCCTTATTCATATCCTTAGCTTTGTTTTACTAGATTAAACTAAACTAGATTAACTAGATTAAACTAAACTAGATTAAAAACATCTTGCCACATTTCAAGTGTGAGCGGATTTTAAATGCCATGAACTATAACAGATAAATATTTACATAAAATTACATGTCATCATTCATTCATTCGTTCACTCTCCACATCCTTGTTATATGTTACACTCAGAACCTAGTCCAAGAAAGCCCGTTTAAGAGATCTAGATGGAAAGAGGATTACCAAGAGAAAGAGCAGCCAGCGTGCACCTTCTAGTTATTCTCGTGTGAAATCTCAACATCTCCTTCCACGAGCACCAATTCATTTGCCATCCTGACTCAATCCTTGTGCCTCCCACTTACTGCCAGGATTAACATAGTTAGCCTTAGGCTGACATCTGCTTTGGGCTGTAGTATGTCTAACAGCATTCCCCTTCGCGAGGGCCCTGGTCTCAGTGATAGAAAGACACAAACACAGTCTGTGCTAACACAAGAAAATTAGGATTGCATGGCACCAAAGCCTGTTCTAGGTCCAGTGATGGGTAAAAGATTAAAGATTAAAACAGAACTGAAAGTCAGTCTGTTTCTGAGTATAAATATGTATATAACCTCACACAATTGAGTTCACAAGAGAAGGTTAATGAAAGACCATTAGATTTACATAAATCAATTTTAAGATACTAATTTATGTTTCTAAACCATAAAATACAAAGGTACAACATGACAATTTCTAATGTCCCAATCAATTTTACCACTCTGTATTTGTGATACAGAAACTTTAAAAATGTGTCTCCAGTATATAGCACCACATGCTTATAACAAGAAAGAAGAAAGGCCTCGAGTCAGAGGCTTCAGCTTCTACCTTCTAAAAAAGAAATCCTAGAAAAAGAAAACTAAATTATGCCTAATGAAAGTAGAATAAAAGAAAAAAGTAAATATCAGAGTAGAAATCAAGAAAGTAGAAAAAGGAAAAAGTAGAGAAAAATCAATGAAAGCAAAAGATCAGTAAAATTGATAATCCTCTAGTAAGACTGATCAGGAAAAAAAGAAAAGACACACAGCATCAGTCTCAGGAATGAGAGAGAGAACACTATATAGATTCTACATTTATTAAAATAATAAGGCAATATTAAGAATAGATTTCTGCCAATTAATTACACAGCTTAGATGAGATGAACAAATTACTAGAAAAAACAAACTATCAAAGCTCACTGAAGAATAAATAAATAAGCCAAACAGCCTATCTATTAGGGAGATTGAATCCATAGTTAAAAAACTTTCCCCAAAGGAAGCATCATACTTGGATAATTTCACAGGAAATTCTACCAAATATTTAAGAAAGAATAACATCATTGTATACAAACTCTTTCAGAAAATCAAATCTAACAATATTTTAAAAAGATAATACATCATGACCAAATTTATCCCAGAAATGCATGGTAGGTTTAACATTTAAAAGTCAATCAATGGAATTCATCTGCAGAGAGAAGAAGGAAGGAAGGAGAGGGAGAGGGAGGGAGGGAGGGAGGGAGAGAGAGAGAGAGAGAGAGAGAGAGAGAGAGAGAGAGAGAGAGAGATGGGAAAGAAAGAAGGAAAGGAGGAACATGAATTTATATCAACATTACAATATATGTAAAACAGAGCACTTGAGAAAATTCAACATAAAATTCCTGATTTGAAAAGAAAACTTTCATTGAAGTAGAAATAAAAAGAAACATTCTCAACTTGGTAAAAGACATCTATTTAAAAAAGAACTACAGCTAACATTATGTTTAATGGTGGGAGACTGAATGCTCCCCCAGATGGACTAGGCAAGGATGTCCATTCTCAACTCTTCCATGCAATATTGTACTAGAGGCTTTAGTCAGTGCAACAAGAAAAATAAAATGAATCCAGACTGCAAAGTGAAAGAATGAATACATAGATGGATAGTGGTCAGATCATATATAAAACCAGCCTATTATCTGCAGTAACCAGTCCAGAAAGGCAAACTACTATCTGTAGCAAACAGGCAAAGAAGCCATCTAATCCTTGTAGCAATCAACCCAAAACAGCCAGAACATGATTAATTACTGACAGCTTTCCAAATGTTGCCCTCATTTCCATCTTAGGACTAACTGGAAAAAGCCAAGTATCCACCCTAAAGCAATCACTTAGACTGGTCACATCCAGTTAACCCACCTACAACTTTCCCATTTCAGTCTGCCTCCCATGACCACATACCTAAATTCCTCCTTTTTCCTACTAGCAAGCTTTCTCCCCCTTTGCCTGCTTTTGAGTCTCTGACAAAAGCAAATGATGATGGCTGACTCTCTTGCTATTGCATGCTCTGGATAAACATACTTTGCTTGTTTTCACTTGATAGTTTTCACTTATTTCTACATAAGAAGAAAATAAAACTTTTTATTCACCAACAACGTGGTTGTATGGGTAGAAAATATCAAAGGATATACTTTAAAATCTTTTCACTCTAATTAGTGAGTTAATAATGTTTCAGGACACAAAATCAACATTAAAAATCAAATTTATGGCAACATCAAAAATTGAAATATTTTAAATGCCATTTATAATAGTATCAGCAATATAAAATACTTAAAAAATCTTAGAATACTTAAAATCTTAGAAATAAATCTGACAATAAATACTTAGAAATAAATTAAAACATGTACAAGAGCTGTTCACTAAAAACTACAGAACAATGCTAAGTGAATTAAAGAAGACCTAAGTAAATGGAAAGGTATATCTATCACATTCATGGATTACCAAACTCAACGTGGTTCACATGTCAGTCCTCCTATAAATTATATATAGATTTAATACAATTCTAATTAAAGTTTCTGTTGTCTTTTATTTGTGGGAATTGACAAGCTGATTCTAAAATGCAAGCAAATATATAAAGGATTTAGAAATCCAAAGCAACTGCAAACAACAACGTGAAAGGGCTTATCCTACCTATTTTAAGACTTATAAAGCTACAGCAATCAAGAGTGTGTGATCTTAGCATCAACATAGAAATGAATGAAACAGACAATGGCTAAAAAAGATGGTCTCTTTTTCTTTTTTTGTTGTTGTTTCTCTCTCTCTCTCTCTTTCTCTCTCTCTCTCTCTCTCTCTCTCTCTCGCGCGCGCGCGCACGCGCGCGCACGCGCGCGCACACACACACACACAGAGTGAATTGATTTTTGACAAAGATGGAAAGGTAATTCAATGGAGAACAGATACTCTTTTAATAAAAGATGGGAGAAAAGCCAGATATCCACATACAAAAGAATTAACTTTGATCCACACCTAACATTGTGTAAAGATAATCAAAATGAGTCATAGATCTAATTGTGAAACCTAAAATAAAATTTCTAGAAAAGAAATGGGAGAAAAATTCCAAAACCATGGATTGCACAAAGATTTCATAGATGACAAAAACACACCTAATGCGTATATGAATAAATCGACTATTTGGATTTAAATAAAATTAAGAATTTTTGCTCTCTGAAAGACATGGTTAAGAGAATTAAAAGACAAGCAACCACTTGAGACAAATATTTGTAAATCACATATATGATGATAGACTTAGATAAAAATATGTAAAGAATTATCGAAACTCACTAATAAGAAAACAGAGCCCAGTGTGGTGGCACACACCTGTAATCCCAGTGACTCAGGAGGCAGGAGGATTGCAAGTTCAAGACCAGAGGCAGTCTGCGTAATTTAGCAAGACCCTGTCTCAAAAAAAAAAAAAAAAGTAAAAAAATGGGTTAGGGGTACAGCTCAGTGGTACAGCACTTGCAAAGCATGCAAGCACCAGGCCCTGGGTTCAACCTCCAGGACCACAAAAAGAAAAGAAAAAAAGAAAGAAAGAAAGAAAGAAAACAACCTGATTTCTAAAAAATATCCAAATATGCACATGGATAGATCCTCAACATCATTTGCCAATAGAAAAATGCTCATTAAAACCAAACCACAGTTCAGGCACCCTAGTGCACGCCTATAATCTCAGCTGCTCTGGAGGCGGAGGCAGGAGGATCACAAGTTCGAGACCAGAGGCAGTCTGCATAACTTAGTGAGACCCTGTCTCAAAAACTAAAAATATGGGGTGGGGGTGCAGTTCAGTGGTCCAGTACTTGCAAAGCATGCAAGTGCGAGGCCCTGGGTTCAACACCGAGTGCTGCAAAAAATAAAATAAAATAAAATAAAATAGAATAGAATATCACTGTGCACCTATTAAAATGTTAAAATTACAATGACTGACCACACCAGATGTTGACAAGGACTGTCACTGCTGGCGGGAATGTAAAAAGGTATAAAAGCTTGGAAAACTGGTGCACACCTATAATCCCAGCAGCTCGGGAGGCAGGAGGATCGCAAGTTTGAGACAGAGGCAGTCTGTGTATCTTAGCAAAACCCTGTCTCAAAAAGTAAAAACAAAAAAAAAAATGGGCCGGGGGTGCAGCTCAGTGGTTCAGCACTTACAGAGCATGCAAGTGCAAGGCCCTGGGTTCAACCCTCAGTACCACCAAAAAAAAAAAAAAAAAAAAAAAAAAAAAAACAAACTTGGAAAACAGCTTTACAATTTCTTAAAAAGTTAAACATACATCTACTGAATTAATTTGTTGGGTATGCCATAAGAAATACTAAAGACTGAGTGATTTAAACAACAGAAACATATCTTCTCACAATTCTGGAAGTGAGAGATCCAACATCAAGGCACCCTCAGGTTTCGTTTCTTCTGGGCCCTCTCTCCTTAGCTTGTAGATGGCCCGCCCTCTTCCTATGTCCACACACGGCCTTCTTTCTTACGCATCTGTATCCTGATCTTTTATAAAAAGTACCAGTTATATTGAATTAGGACCAAAGCCAGAGACAACTAAGGTTGCGGAGATTTGTGATGGATGAATGTGTTCATTGTGATGACTTCACAGAGGCATACAAATGCCAAATCTGATCAAAGTATACATTTTTAAAATATGCTGTTTATTGTCTGTCGATTATACTTTAATAAAACTGTGGAGAAAAAAATGACACTCATGTCAGACAAAAAATGACGTACCTTTCCCAGAATTGTTCTCAAGTGATTATTAGAAAACATAGCATGAGTGATGTTCAGGTCCTTTATTAAGCAAATATCAATTTATGTCACCTTATCAAGAAAGGTGAGGTACATGCTGAATAAATTTTACCCCATCAAATCCATATTCCTAGCAACAATGCCCCACTAATCTCAGCCTCAATGAGAGTTCATCTTCATGAACTTTCCCGGCCAGGTTGAATTCAGTCCAGGAAGTCATGTAGGCAAGTTTAGCTTCAATATTCTCAAATATAGCATATTCTTAGAAAATTTAGGTATGGGAAGGCCAACAAATGACGAGATGATGGCTAAAGATAGTTCATTAGTCCTCATCCCCAAGAAGAGGGGCACGTCATGTCATGAGGGGGGCATCACATAGGAGAATGATTTGGGTTGGTGACACAACAGAGGAGGGGAGAGCTGTGGATATGAGCCTTTATTAGGGTCCCTCATACCACTGTGGCATCTGATCCCGTCAGATCTTGGAAGCTAAGCAGAGTAGGGCATGGTTAGTACTTGGATGGGAGAGAGCCTGGGAGCACCAGGTGCTATAGGCCTAGGAGAGGAACATGGCAACCCACTCCCAAAAAACAAGCAGCCACTGAAGACCCTATGAATAGCAGAGAAGCACAACAATAGTGTTTCATCTGTTGTACACAGAGTTGCTACGAGCTGGACACCAACCCCACAGCACCTAACAACAACATAATGGAAGGAATGAAAGGGCTGAGCAAGGTGGCCAGGCTCTTCCTTGGCTGGTTTGAACAATTTCAGTAGGCTCTGAGGCATCGGAGCAGTCCCTCATTGCCTGGAACCTAGCCCTGGGGTGGTCAGGCTAGGTGAGTAGTGGCTCAGGGTATGAGAGCCTGAAAGGAGAGGTGACCAGGGATAGGGACTCTGGGTTGCTTGATTTGTACTTGAAAACTAGAAGGTGTGGGAGAGGCAAGTGAAGACGTAAGAGACCAAAACAAGGTGACTCATGCAAGCTATTGGGTTGTCTAGAACATCAGTGGGCCATATACGCACATAGGGCAGATTACATTAAAGTACAGGGCTCACCAAGGGTAGAAGCATGGTTAATACAACCTGAGGGGTCCACAGCACAGAGTTCACAAGGGTCTTGGACTTGGTTTACTAGTCTTCTGTCAAAATATTGGAATTTATAATAATTTTTGAACCAGGTCCGAAGCATTGCATCTCTGGTCTGGCATGGGAGAGCAGAGGGGGTACAATTTGGGGCACTTCTTCCTGCAGGCCACAGATTATCAGTGTCTCTCTTCATTCCTCCATGAATAGCCACAGCCATTGCCAGTGGCCCTCTACAGTAGGCCAGTTCTCCTGGGCTTCATGGACCCCAAGGGTCCCATGAGGGGAGCAGGGTTCTTGTTGCGGGACCCAAGAAGGCTCACCACTCCATGCCAGGTTTCCTAGACTTCTAACTCCCCATCATAAGCCATGAGTGGTTAATGCTCTCTAGCCACACTATGTGCCTGGACCCTCCCAGAACCATAAGGGGACAGGTGTGCAGGAGGGACAGGGCAACCCCTAGAAAGCCTTGGAGGAGGCATAGATCTGAGCAGGTGCCAGAACCACAACAGAGTAAGTTAACAGGGAAGCCCTTCTGGGAGGTCCAGAGGACTAAAGCCTAGGGAAGCCTGGTATCAACTGCCATCCAAAGCCAAGGGTATAGCCTGGAATCAGCCAGAGAGGGTACCAAGGAGAGTCAAGCACAGCCTACACCATGAGTTCATACATGTTAGCCCATCTCAGCTGAGCCCCAAGAACCCTGAAGCTCAGAGAGGCTGACCAACCTACCCAGGTTGCACAGTTCCCTCATCATGACCAGAGGCTGAGTAGGTACATCAGTGCATAGGACTCACCCCACCTGACCTCCAGCCCTCTGCAAGGCAAGCATCTTGAAGTCAGGGACTGGTCAGAATTGGTCACCAATGACTCACCAGAACTCAGAACAATCAGAACAATGCCTGGCATGTAGACAACTTTGAGATTTTATATACACTTATTAATATACATATGTGTGTATATACATATATATGTGTATACATACACATATATATGTGTATATATATAATATACACACACACATACATATATATGAGATATATGTGTGTATGTGTGTGTGTATATATATATATGTACATATATATATATCACCAAGTGCTTCTTCTGTGAACTGTCCTCTCTGATGAGAGTATGTCCCACAACATCTTGTCTCAACCTGTGCCCTATAAATGGAGGAGCTGTAGAAAGCTAATCCTGAACCTCACTTCCCACAGGCCAGTCCACATATCAGCTGTGAGTGCCAGCAGGCTTTCGGGTCAGATCACTGTGCAGGAAGGAGCCACACCTCCGGGGAAATGTGGGGCTTCAATACTCATTAGTAGTGGGCCACCCAAGGCTCAGTGAGCCCACAGCTTTGGGGATGAGAGACAGTGTTCAGGCTGGGGCTAGGCACTAGGCCAACAAGTCTGAGTAGGTCCTGGGCCATAAAATATTCCCATGTTAATTTTAGATTCCTTTACCTATAGTCAAGATTCTGTTTCCCTTTCAACTTTCTGTACCTCTGAACTTGAGCTACACACTGTGAGCACATCCTGTTGAACCATGTGAAACTATTTTGTAAGTATAAAGTGATTAAATATTGGAAATTCCATATGGTTCAACTTCATATTTCTTTTATAATCAGAATGATATACATTCTAGCTATTTTTTAAAAAATCAGACTGTAAATACATTTTTCCTAACTCAGTCACTTTCCTCTGTTTCAGTAATTTTAATGCGTTCTTGCCTGCAGCCTTACCACTGTGGCATCAGATCCCATCAGATCTCTCAGAAGCTAAGCAGGGTCAGACCTGGTTAATACTTAGATGAGAGACCATCCGGGAACACGAGGTGCTATAGGCATGGGAGAAGGACCCAGCAACTCACTCCCAAAACACAATTAGTCATTGAAAACCCTATGAACAGCATAGAAGCACTGACAATAGTGCCAGGCATGACACAGTGTCAGGGAGTATTTAGTTCTGTTGTACATAGGGTTTCTATGAGTCAGACCCAACCTGATGGCACCTACCAACAACACCAGTACATTCTAAGGATTAAAAACCATGCTATTAGCAACCATAATGCCATTCAATGAGTGAGTGTATAAAATAGGGACATTAAAGAATGGACTATTATGCAGCAAAAAATAGAAATGAGCTCTTGAGCCATGAAAAGATATGAGAAACCTTCGGTGCATATTACTAAGTGAGAGAAGCAAAGGCTACATGAAAGTATGATTCCAATCATAGACAAAACTGTGGAGGTGGTAAAATATCAGTTGTTGCCAGTGGTTAGGGAAGAAAGAAGGAGGGATGAATCAGTGGAACACACAGTATTTTCAGGGGAGTGAAACTATTTTGCATGCTGCTGTAATGGTGAACACCTAGTGTACATTTGTCAAAACCCACCAGATGCAAAACTTGAGGAGTGAGCCCTAATGTTAACTAGGAACTCTAGGTGAGCATGGTGTGTCCCTGTACACTCATGAATTGTAGTAAATATGCCACATGGAAACACAAGATGTTAATACTATGCAGAAAAAATGGTGAGTGGAGGTCATATGGGAATTCTGTATTTACTACTAATTTTTTTTTTGCAAAGCTGAAACTACTCTGAAAATGGGTCTGCACCTCAACATTAAGAAAACAAAAAATCCTTACAACTGGATCAACTGGATCAGCATACAACTTCACAATAAATGGAGAAAAGGTTGAGATTGTCCAAGATTTTGCTTTACTTGGTTCTATAATCAACACCCACGGAAGCAGCAGTCAAGAAATCGAAAGAGGTATTGTATTGGGAAAAGCTGTTGCAAAAGACCTCTTTAAAGTGTTGAAAAGTAAAGATGTCACATTGAAGATGAAGGTGCACCTGACTCATGCTGTGGTATTTCCAATTGCCTCAAAGGGTTGTGAAAGCTGGAGAGTGAATGAGGGAGAGAAGAGAATAATTGATGCATTTGAATTATGGAGCTAGAGACAAATATTGAATATACCATGGACTGCCAAGATAACCAACAGATCTGTCCCAGAAGTACAACCAGAGCGCTCCTTGGAAACAAGGATACCTAGACTGTGTCTGACATATTTCGGACATGTAGTCAGGAGAGACCAATCCCAGAAGAAGGACATCATGTTTGGGAGAGTGGCATCTCAAAGAAAAAAAAAAAAGACCTTCAACTAGATGAATTGATACAGTGCCTACAACAAAGGACTTAAACATAAAATTGATTGTATACCTGACACAGAGTTGGAGTGTTTTGCTCATTATGGTCAGACCTAACTTTACAGCACCTAACAACAACAACAATTTAAAAGTACAAAGACAAAAATCAAAACAAACAAAAAAACAGAAACAACAACAACAACAAAAAAATCCAGTTTGCATTTGATTACCAGGAAGGGGGAGGAAAGGACAGGTGAGCCCTGGGTACAAGAAAGGACAAAAGAGGCTGTGCGGCACATGGTGGGAAGCAGGGACATCGTAATCTCTAGCTGTCCACAGAGGGGCCCTCAAGAAGCAAAGACAAGCCCTGTACACATCTGGTGTCAATTTTCCCATTTGCCTTAGGCTGACCTTTGTTTTCTAACAGCATGACTTCACAGCAGCCTTGAAATCCTTCACAAATTTGCTGCTTGCTTTCAAGCATTGCCAATTTCCATTTGGGTTGTTTCTAAAGCTCTGGTGACATTTTATCTTATCTCCAAGACATGCCTAAAAGTCCCACACTTGCACACATCTCCAAGTAAAATGAATTGCTCATGACAAGCAGTGCCCATGTTTTCAAATCTGCTGGCCTGTGAGGACAGGAGTCACTCATTTCTGTCTATGTCATTTTTCCAGCCCTGAGACTCCTCAAGGTTGAACGGTCCTCTGAGACATGCCATCTGCAATCACAGTCCGTCTGGATGCCTTTTGTCACCTTCTTTAGGAAAAGTGTGACAGATTTGCCCCTCCTTTTACTGTATTGGCAGAAGCACATGTCTGTGTTTTCTGCTCCTGAGCCGTACGTTCCTCTAGGACAATTCTGGGCCTCCATCCATGAAAAAAAAAATGCTTATTCTCCCCCACCCTTATATTCTCATTCAGTTATGCAGAATGTCCCCTTTCACTGAAGATAAGGTCCCTTGGAATTAGTTATCCATCATCTGATTTATAAGAGATTTAAAAACTTTTTTTTTTTTTTTT